>SMYM01000013.1:0-197307 GCA_005959805.1 Elsinoe ampelina
CCTAACCCTAACCCTAACCCTAACCCTAACCCTAACCCTAACCCTAACCCTAACCCTAACCCTAACCCTAACCCTACTGTTAGGAGTAAAGCTGCTAAAACCCCTACTCTATATTTTCTTAGGAACTTTAAAAGATTTTTAGGACAGTCCTAGCATACTATAACCTAGATTCTAGGAGTAATACTCGATAATTCTAGATAATACTAAGTATCATAAAGGACCTAGGTGATATAAGTAATCTCTAAAAAATTCAGAGGGAAAAAATCTTAGGAAGTCCTAAAGAATAGAGGTCAGGAATCCTATTAGAATCTAGGAAAATACCCTAACCCTGCTCTAGTAAAACCATTGGAATGTACCCTTTCTCCTAAGACACATAGTGTCCAGAATAGAGGTTAAGAATCCTATTAGAATCTAGGAAAATACCCTAACTCTACTCTAGTAAAACTATTAGAATATACTCTTCCTCCTAAGATATATAGTGTCTAGGTTATTACTAGTATTACTTAGATCTACTTTAGCTTAGCTATTACTCTCCTCTTCTAGAATAACTCTATCTAGGCTATCTATACCTATATTAAAAAGCTAGCTAATATACTTTCCTTTTAGTCTAGCCTTAAATACTTCTAGGACTATTATAGGCCTTTACTAGCTATACTAGATACTATTTAAATTACTAATAGGCTATCTAACTATAGTTTAGCTTAGTACTAGGTCTAGAAGAATAGTAAGGTAGTTCTTATAATTACTACTCTTCTAGCTAGTAAGATACCTTAGCCTAAAGCTTAAGTTAGAAAAGAGAAAGAATTAAGAAAGAGAAGAAAATAGAAAAGAAAAGAGATTAGAGAAGAAGTTAGTTATAGAAGAAGTTAGTTATAGAAGAAGTTAGTTATAGAAGAGATTAGATAAGAGAGAGGTTAGATAAGGTTAATAGCTTAATAGATATATTAGGTATATTAAAATAGTTTTAGTTATATAAAGCTTTTTCTCCTATAGAGTTCTTTTCTTTATTTTCTATTATAGTATAGTAGCTAGTAGCTTAATAGACAAATTAAGTAGATAATTAAGTAGACTAAGTAAATTAATTAATATAGCTTTATTAATATTAAGCTTTATCTCTTCTATAAGGGAGCTTTAGACTAAACTTCTTCTTTATAAACTATCTTTTTTATATAGAAACTACTCTCTCTTTTATAAACTTATAGAAACTTTATTCTAAATATTACTAACCTAATATAGTTTTTAAACTATTATAACTCTATACTACTTAACATTTTAAACTTTATTTAGAAGCTATTTAATAATAATTTAGACGCTCTTTAAACTAATACTAAAATTATAATAAAAATATTCTAGGAATATAATTCTACTCTAGGTCTAAAAAATAATTCTACCTTAGGTATAACTCTAACTCTTCTATTATATAAATTTAAGATTTAAAAATTCTACTTTACTCTAGGTAGAATTTAGTATTCTAGTTAGACTATTAGGGCGCGAATTAGTAGTAGCGTTTAAGGAAATTTAATATTTCTTATTTTACTATATAGAGAACTAGCTTACTAGCTATTTATCTACGAATCTAGCTTATATAAGAGTATAGAATTAAGTAGGATATAGTATTAACTAGAAATACTAATATCTTAGTTAATTAATATTAGATTTAGATAATTTTTGCTATATTCTATAAGAAAAAAGATAGATTTAATATAGTAAAAATTTAGTTTAGATAGGATTTATTTTTGTTACGTAATTACTATTTACTACTAATTTAGATATATATATTAGAGTAGCTATATACTAAATGTACTTTTTACTCTAACTTTAACTCTAAGAACTAGCTTATAGGCTACTTATCTATAAACCTAGTTTATATAAGAGTATAGAATTAGATAGAATATAGCATTAACTAGAAACGCTAATATCTTAATTAATTAATATTAGATCTAGATAATTTTTGCTACGTTCTAGAAGAAAAGAGATAGATTTAATATAGTAAAAATTTAATTTAGATAGGATTTGTTTTTGTTATATAATTACTATTTACTACCGATTTAGATATATATATTAGAGTAGCTATATACTAAATATACTTTTTACCCTTACTCTACTCTTTATCTAGCTCTATTATATCTACTTTACTTACTTTACTTACTCTATTTACTTTACTTACTCTCTTTACTTTATTTACTCTCTTTACTTTACTTACTCTCTTTACTTTACTTACTCTCTTTATCTTACTTACTTTTCTTACTCTATCTACTCTCTTTATCTTATTTACTCTCTATACTTTACTTACTCTCTTTACTTTATCTACTCTCTTTACCTTACCTACTCTCTCTATCTTACTTACTCTCTCTACCTTACTTACTCTCTCTACCTTACCTACTTACTTTACCTTACCTACTCTCTTTACCTTACCTACTCTCTCTACCTTACCTACTCTCTCTACCTTACCTACTCTCTCTACCTTACCTACTCTCTATACCTTACCTACTCTCTCTACCTTACCTACCCTCCCTACCTTACCTACTCTCTCTACCTTGCCTACCCTCTCTACCTTGTCTGCTCTCCCTACCTTGCCTGCCCTCCCTACCTTGCCTACCCTCCCTACCTTGCCTGCCCTCCTTACTATCCGCCTGTGCCACAAACCAACGTCGCTGTCCATGCTTAGTAAAGAAGATTTGCTATCGTACATGCGTCTAGCGCGTCTTGTCCTCCGAGCTCGGCTTCCATTTGTGAGCGTAACCCCGACAGTGCCGCGACATTACCTGTCAATTGCTCGATCGGTCTTGACGGTCTTCCCCTATACAAAGAAACCCGGATATGGGTTAGGCGAGGATAGACAGCGCGGATCTTCTATCCTCCGGCACCTCGTTCTTGCCAACTGGACCACTCGTTCCCATACCACGCGGAGATCTCCACGGGAGACAGCTCGTCCTCTATGCCTACATTCAGTCGGAAGGTGAAATCGGTGAGGTAGTTTCCCTAGGGAGGAGAGCGCATGATAGGTTCAAAGGTGACCTGGGAATATATCGGGAAGAAAGATAGATCCAGACGTAACAATGACTCTAGCCTGGGTAGCGGTACCGAAGTGCGTCGTCTTTTCGGTTTATCCTTTCCAATCGCATGTAGTCGAACTCTGGCTGGTTGACGCGTACTTTGACAGCCGGATCGACGATAGCCAGGTAAGCACGCGACATTGTTTCCCCGTATAACTGTCGACAAGTGCGTGCGAATTGTATACCCACCGGTGGCCAGGTCTTTATCCATGGAGAAATCCTATGTCCGTCATACGTCCACCTCCTGATCTCTCTGTACTCCCATTCTATCCTCCACTGTTTCGATGTTTCATACCAATCATCGTGACCGAGTTGAATGGTGAGCTCACGTGTCTCTTCAGTCATCATTTCATGGTCCAAGTTGACGATGGCTTTGAAGATCATGATACGAGGTTAAGAAGTCGCCTGTCACCCTGCTCGGTCCTCTGTTCAGCTATAACGATTCAAATCGAAGTGGAGAGAAGAAAGACAGAAAAGATGGGATGCGTTTAGGCATAATAGAACCGGTGCAAGAAGAATCGTATACTGTACCTGGGGAAGTGTGTCCATTTTCTCTGCGAACCTCAATCACAACAGCGACAACTTCCATGTCCCTCCTACATACCACTGTCCTTCTTCAGGTCTCACTTTCTATTTTATCGTCATGAGTGAAATCTTTTCTTCAAATGAGAAAGAAGCCTTGCGATGCTGGAAAACCTTTCGTATGGAAAGGTAAAAACTGTATCACTGCGTTGGATCTCAAAGGGACGTTTACGAAACGGATTTTGCCAAGATAATTTTTTTGTTAAGGAACACTATGTGTTCCATTGGGTAAGACCCTCGATCTATACTCCGCGCAGTGCCCGCTGATACCCTCTTGGCTACGTGAATGATGTCTATGTCGCTCTATTGCAGTAGCCGTGAGTTCCGTCTCCGTACCACTTACGACAGCATCCTTTATCCCAAATAGCAGGATCGATCCCATTTTCAAAATGGCAATAGAAGTTTCCTTTGCCAAAGAAGTCGACTGTGTTTGTCATCGCTCCTGATAGGAAATGTGAGCTTTAGGCAACCTTTCAGGTACATTAGACGTTGGAGTAACGTACCGTGTTCACGTTGACAACATCTGGTTGTGCGATCAGCTATCGCTACATCCTCCCCCGACTTTACCGGTGCCTAGACTTCGTCAGAAAACGTGTGATGTCAGATCTCATGCATACGTACTGCACAGACACATCCATTGCCTGAAAGCGCAGTGACAGCTGATGGACCGAGGAGCATAAAAATGGCAGCAGGAACAAAGTGACGCATCTTCGCGAGTTTGAGTGACAAGGATCAAAAAGAGCAGATGTGTTCTAATCTCGTCCAGGACGAGGCATTCACTTTATGTATGTCGAAGATTGCGTACACGTAGTTCGGCTAGATAATAAGGAATACGATGCCCTTAAAGCTGGGACCATTTTACACCCTAGGAAAACATCGTAGATGGGAAGCGAAGTAACCATGCTAAAATGACATGTCCTGAGTTTGCCTCATCGATTCATATCGCCGCAGGGGGCAACCTCGAGCTTCTCGCCTGTCATTGCTGTAGTCCTACGGGAGAAGTCTCTGCGGGTCGCTACCTGTTGTGACAGGGTGCTGCCCCAGCGAGTCCATAGTCCAACGAGTTTGTGTCCTATCGTAAAGCTCCATCACCTTCTTCCGTGAGCCCTATTCATCGGGCTTGCTTCTAAAATTATACGACGACAAATTTTGCGGACCAAAACCTGTCTAGTCTCAGGGTGAGTTCTATATATAAGAAGTCTTCCCAGGCCGTGCATACTACCATCCCGTGTACGCTTTTAGAACTCTGATCACCTATATTGATTAGCCCTTAGCACTACCAAGCCAGCCCAGATCTTCGTATGACTTTGATTGGCCATCATTCACAACACGACCGGCCTGACTGAACAGTCTCTCTTCGGCAGCCGTTCTCGCCGGTGCAGCAAGTAACTCAAGCGCAAGGTGCCGCAACACGGGGCATCGCTCCTGGTTACCGCTCCACCACGCTAGCGGATCGATGCTTCTCGCAGCTGGTAGCTCCTGTGAATACATCGCCAGCTCGTCAAGTTGCTCGTCGCCGTCCCAGCTGTTGTATGCATCAAAGTCCGACAGCTCTCGATGCGGCAACACCCTCTCAGGCGACAGACTGTTACCATAACGCTTCTTTGCCTCGTCGTACGTCTTCTGGATGGTCTTGTTGACCTGCCTGCGCCACTGCGGCTTATCAGCCCACTCACTTCCTCTCAAACCATCGCCGGCGTCCATGAGGGTGAAGGAACACTGCCATCACGTAGGCGGGCGAGTTGTCAGTCAGTATGTGGTAGTAGTCGAGCTTCTTCCACCCTAGGTTGACGCAGGCTTTTGAGTGGTTAGCTGGCATGTAGCCTAGAGCATCTCTCGCAGCTTCAAGCTTTGTGAGGACGTAGTCCATGGCCGGTGATGCCTCGTACAATGAACCTGTCGCCCCGTGATTGCCTGTCTGTGATTGTACACGGAGCGAGGTCTCATGAACAGGTTCGAGGAGCTTGTGCAATTCGTCAAGCTGGAGCCAGTCATCAGGTGAGATTTGGTCGCTGCTATCGAGGCTGCGATTAGCGATATAGTGATCCTGGTGTCAAAGCATCTTTCAACTGCAACGCCCGATGCGGCATCTCGTCAGTGCTGTTCCACCGGATCCCACCGTTTAGCACTGCGCGATATAGCCTCGCTCCGTCATCCCCAGCGGCTTCACGCTGCTTCGACTCGAAGAATAGTCGGCGGCTACTGTTGTGTTTGATGTGCACCACTAGATTGTGAAGTCGCCCGATAGGGCCGTTCTTACGCCATGCTTCCAGCCGCCTAGCCTCGTCATCAGTACGAAGTATCCCCACAAAAGTCGTGACGCCAGAGGCATCTACAAGGTCGACCAGGGCGCCCTCGTCTAGCACTCGGGCGATGCAATCTTCGTCGACGCCATACAGGATGGCTTTGCACACAAGGTTGAGGATATGCCTGACACAACGAAGTCGCTGCTTCACCGGATCGATCTCGAGGTTCCGTGTAAGCAGCCGTAGAGCCTTGTCGTTGTTAGTGACACTATCGGCTGCGAAATATGTTACTCAGTCGCCAATACCATGGTCACGAAGCACTTCAATCAGCTGTGAAGCAACGTTATCACTAGTGTGCGAGCCTAGTGCATCTTTCAGAGTAACTACCACAGTCTTTTGTTTGTATTCGCGGTCAAGATAGTGCGCAACGACGCTAAGCAGATCGATTATATCGTTGTTCGCCTTCCAGTGGTCGAAGTCGATGGTGATGCCGTTCTTAGCGTGTGCTAAACTTTGGATCACAGGCAGGCACAGCTGCGACGAACAACCTCTGAGAAGTAGTGCGGAGTCGTCTGGTCGGCCGCGGGGAGAATGACGTTCATACGACAAGACCAATTAGGGAGAAGACGGTCGATGTCCGGGTTGAGTGGATGCCGCAAAGTGTAAGAACTTACAAAATTGATGTTGCATGGCTTCTGCATCGCCACCGTGATAAGTCTAACCATGCAGGCTCCGGATGTTTCGGCTTCCATCTGCGACTGGTTCGTCTCGTGTCTTCGCAGCAGCGTTTGCTATCTTCAGCGAGAAAGCTCGATGTTACAATCATGAGCCTACATTGTGAGCATAGAGGTTGACTCTGTGCCAAATTTGTCCGATATCATGACAAGACGAACGAGATCAGCCCCACTTATCCTGATGATATTGGTACAGCCAGAGTAGGCACGATAGGTCCTGCAGAGAAATGGAGAATCAAGAATGGGTCAGAAGGCTCCAAAGCACGGGTCTTCGCGCATCACCGACCGGCAGAGCCTCACGACTCGAAATCAAGCTCTGGCCTCGGCTGATCTCGTCCCAAATTCTCTTATTCTCATCAAAACCGTCACTTCTGCCATCAACGCATTCTACAAACCGAGGGCCATATCATTCTCCAGCCTGTGTGTGACTACTTCGTCATGCCTGACATTCCTTATCAAGCCATGGAGCTGGTCTCCACGGCTAGTAATACCGCTGCCGTCACTTGCTCTAGCTCTGATTGCAGGGATCGTCGCTCTCTTATCAGGCAGGAATTACCAGCACAAGCTCAACGCAAGCATCCGAATTGGAGACGGGGTAAGATATAACCATGTCTTCCTTTTATTCTCCAAGTTCCAAAAACACATAGCAATTACGAGCAGGTTTCGACTTCGTCGTTCCAGCAAGTATTACCAGCAATGGACGGCTTTCAACTACTCACCCCAGGCTTCGGCTATGGCATCGTCATCGGAATCGGCGCATTCTTTGCGCTCATGATGATCGGCCTCACCTACCTACAGAATCGCTACACATTGTATTCGACTGGACAATCTGAAGAGTTCAACACAGCTTCCCGCAGTGTCAAGCCAGGACTCATTGCAGCCGGCATCGTCTCCTCCTGGACTTGGTCGGCTACGCTACTGACTAGCTCGACCTTCGCATATACATACGGTATCGATGGGCCGATGTGGTACGGCGGGATGGGCACATTCCAGATCTTGCTGTTTGCTCTCATCGCCATCAAGATCAAGGCCAACGCCCCGAGGGCTCATACCTTTCCCGAAATCGTGCTCTCCAGGCATGGCACCGTAGCCCACGTCACCTATCTGTGGAACGGCTTTGCCACCAATCTACTAGTAGGAGCATGCCTGAACCTTGGCGGATCTCAAGTGGTCGGGGCGTTGACTGGTATGGATGTATATGCTGCCTGCTTTCTGATACCACTGGTGGTAAGTCAAATCGCTCTCCCAGCATGCACCTTGCTGATCATGAAAGGTCGCTGCGTATGTTATTGTAGGCGGACTGCGAAGCACCTTCATCGCGGACTACACCCATACTGTCATCCTGTTCATAGCAATAATGACTTTTTGCTTTGTGGTAAGTCAACCCCTACAAGTCAGGTTCAACGCTCACACAACAAGATGTACGCCACTTCTGATATCGTGGGAGGGCTTGATCGCTTCTACGATCTCCTTGTCGAAGCTAGCGAGCGGATGCCGATCGAAGGTAATGCCGGAGATGGTTCCTACTTGACCTTCCGCTCCACCAACGGCCTGATTTTTGCTATCAACCTTCTGGTTGCCGGTTTCAGCACCGTTTGGTTGGATCAGGCATATTGGCAAAGAGCTATCGCTTCTCGTCCAGAGACATCAGTCAAGGCATATTTGTTGGGAGGCATTGCATGGTATGGCATACCTTTCGGATTTGCTACATGTATGGGTCTTGGCTGTGCGGCTTTGTCAACACACCCGAATTTCCCCACGTATCCAAACCCTCTGTCGGAAGCTCAGAATGGCGCTGGTCTCTCCTCTCCTGCTACTGCGATAACGTTGCTCGGATCTGGAGGTGCTGGTCTCATGCTACTTTTGCTATTCATGGCTGTGACGTCTTCAACTTCTGCGGAGCTCATTGCTGCATCATCCCTGATCACGTTCGACATCTACAAGACCTACATCAAGCCCACAGCCTCATCTCAAAGGCTGGTGAAGGTCTCACACTTTGGAATCATCATCTACTCACTGGTACTTGCCACCTTCTGCTGCATCTTGAACCGCATCAACATTAACCTCACATGGTTGCTCACTGTCTTGGGTATCATGGTCGGCGGAGCAAGCGTTCCGGTTGGCCTGGTCCTCCTGTGGGGACGCATGAGCAAGGTGGCTACAATCGCAACTCCATACATTGCATTGTCTCTTGGGCTTGTTGCCTGGTTCGTCACAACCAGCAAACGTAGCGGAGAGATCACTGTCCTTTCCACGGGCGATGCCACGAACGCAGTTGCTGGCAATATCACGAGCTGGGGTGCCGGAGCATTGCTGGCAGTCGTCCTCTCGCTACTGTTCCCGGACAAGCAGAGATCGTCCGACAAGAGCCAGCTACCTAGCATCATTGGCGTTGCGTTGGATCAGCCCAGTCTCGAAGCTGGTTCTTCGGGCGAGAAAATTGACGAGGAAACTGGCTCGAAGCAAGCCGAGTCGCCGAAGATTACTGTGCCCGAAAGCAATGCTCAACCTGAGAGCCTCGTCAAGACTGGCAACGAGATTGTAGATTCAATGGAAGCAAAGCATATGGAGCCTATGGATCCAGCCTTGGTGAGAAAAGCAGAACGTCTTGCAATCACGGCCAACTGGATCTTCTTCTTCATTGCGATCATCCTGGTACCTTTTACCCTGTTCGGGACTGGTTATGTTTTCAACAGGCCATTCTTCAAGGGCTGGGTAGTCATGAGCTTTGTCTGGGTCTGGTGCAGTATGATCATCTGCGTGGTGTATCCAATTGTCGAGAGCCGAGGGGCATTATTCGACATCAGTCGTGGTGTGATGAGAGATCTCGGGAATCTGGGACGCAGCAAGAAGTCTGTACCATGATATCGCGGGCACGTCTCGCTGCTCTAATGGCCTCTATAGATCGAATGTCTTAGATTGGTGCAAATTGGTCGAGTGTTCGGGCAGCCCGGCGTCAGTCGTTGTCCTTCATGCAACGTTACATCGACAAGCATTAATTACCACGCCTTTCGTTATTTGATCACAGGGCGTATGTGCATCTGCAGATATTTATCAGCAGAAGTATTCGGTACAGCACGTTTTGCATAAAACATCGTCGTAATCCTCTGTATGCACAACATCATGAGCAAAGTAGAGCTTATACCGTGGGACCCCTCGAATGAGGCGCACTTCCGGCGCATGCAGGACCAGCGGGTCTCTTTCGGATGGTTCCCACCGAGTCCGAGCAAGGACAAAGAATGGCATTTAGAAGGTCGGAAAGCTGTCTACTGGATCGTGAGTCCTCTCTACCAGGTACTGGGGGCCGAATATCTGATAAATCACCTAGACGCTGTCCGATGAATTTGTTGGCAAGGAGGAAGCCCTGCGGAAGCACACGGAGAGACATACAGCGGTATATGAAGCTCGAGTCGACGATGGGCATTGCTGATCATCAGTAGGAACGTGAACCAATCTTGGACACTGCCAAAACCATCGCTCTCGTTGAGCGAACTCCGACTAGCAAAAGCTTCATTCCTATAGGCCATGTGTTGCTCGATCGTGCACCGCCACCTGTGGCCGACTGTGTTGACTCGCCAGAGACCACCATCTGGTTGAAATCTCTGTACATTTCATGGGCGCTGCAAGGAAGTGGTCTAGGCAGGCAAGCCGTGTTTGCGATTGAAGAGATCGCTTCTAGGAAGCCGTTCAATGCTGCCAGCACTGCATTAGACACGATCACCAAGGAATTCCAGGGCGAGGAGTGGTATCTCAGGGCATATTATGATGACCTCGGCAACGGAAGACCTAAAATAGTCAACGAGGATTGGTATCAGAGACTGGGATACAGGATTGTTGGGAAGCGACATGACGAGATTCCTGATGAGAAGACCGGCGGCGTGAAAATCATACCGCTTCTCATCATGCAGAAACAACTGATGATAGTAGACAAGCTGGTGGTATAAATCTTTCGTACACTACGCGATAGTATGATGTGTAAAGAAAATTCCAATACTCTTGACCGCCTTTCATCTGGCTGTGCTGGTACGAGAGATGTGCGCGGCTGTCTCCAGTGATTCGTGTTTTGTTCTTGGAAATTGAAGCTTTTGTAAACACAACAACGTCTCCACTGTCTTCACCATTTGACCACACGACACGATCTGGAAATATGCAGCAAGCGACCCTCGAAGACACACTTGCAAAGCTTTCGAGACTGGCGGATAAGCCCGGTGTCCAAGCAACACTGGTTCTGTCTCGCCAGTCTGGTGACATTGTGCAGTCATCAGGCCTGGAAAAAGCCGACAGCAACGCTCAAACCAATGGCATAGGTCAAGGCGGACCAGAAGGCACAAATGCAGCACGAACGGGCAGTTTTAAGCCAGTCGAGGAGGTGGCTAGCATGATCTTCAACTATGTGACAGCCTCGGCCAGGATCGCAAGGGAGATGACCACGTCTGAAGGTGATGAGGTGAAACTGCTGAGGATGAGAATGAAGAGGAGCGAGCTGGTCATTGTTCCAGGCAAGTTCACTGTCAGATTCTGGTAGAGACGGATATTGACCTTTGCAGATGCTCATTACATTGCTGTGGTGATCCACGACACGCCGCCAGCTTGAAACTGCAGGCACACGAATACCAGACCTTACCAGTGCTTCTCTGAGATGTTGACCTCGTTTACATCGACGCCGTCTCGGAACCACCGCTGTTCTTCGGCCAGGACGACATCATTCCCGCTCATCTGCCGCTTCCTCATCCTCCCATCTGGTGCAAACGTCCAATCTTCTAAGCCATAACAGCGCTTCCACTTCCCATCCGAGCTGTCTTGATACTCGTACCAGAACTGCACGGCGATTCTGTCGTCACCAAATGCAAACAACTCTTTGCGAAGCCGATAGTTCTGCTCACGCTGCCATTTCTTGGTCAAGAAATCGACAATGGCCTCTGTACCGGAAAAGAAGTGGTCTCGATTACGCCAAATACAGTCAGGGGTGTAAGCCTCTGCCACTTCTACTGGATTCCTTGACAATTAGGACTGTGTAGGATAGACAGAGGAGGAAATAGAGCCTACTGCTTGTTCCAGAGGTCTTGTGCCTTCTTCACTTTGGCCTGGGCAGTCTCTCGCGTGAACGGAGGCGCAAGAGACATGGCTATTGACGAGAGGGCGTATAAAGACGTGAATAGAGTAGTCTACATCAACCTGCTATGCTCCCAACTCGATCCGACGTCTAGACCCTCCCTCTTCTGACAGGTAGAGATAACCGCCTAATAAAATGACATCAGGCGGGATGGTGGGGCAGACGCCGAGTTAAATCACGGCATTCCTTCCCAATCGAGCTCCCTCCCCTCGCAACGAGGGGCATGATTTGAATTTCTGAAAGGCTGAACACAGAAGCCAACAACCCTGCTCTTCACCAACAATTGCTCGTCCTCCCTAAGATCGGAAAGCACTTCGTACCCTTAGTAATCCACCCATCAAGGTAGCTTCTCTGCCCGTTACAGCTCTGCTTCTTCCAATTGATCCTCAGTCAAGCTTCATCACCACACAGCCCTCCAAGATAGCATCGAAGAACTACGAACTCGCCAAACTTCAATTCTCCACCCATCAATCGCACACAATGCCTCTCAACGTCGGCGACAAGTTCCCCGAAGATGTCACCTTTGGGTAGGTCGTTCGCAAAGCAAGAGCTTGAAACATACTCGAACAAGGCTGACAAGCACAGCTGGGTGCCAATCACCGACTCAGACCCAACTCAGTGCGGCCTTCCCCAAGAGTACCCTGCCGGCAAGAACTGGAAGGGCAAGAAGGTCGTGCTCGTCAGCGTCCCGGGCGCCTTCACCCCGGGATGTCAGGCAAACCATCTACCACCCTACATCAACAAGCTCAAGGATCTCAAGTCCAAGGGTGTCGACCAGGTCGCTGTGATCGGCTACAACGATAGCTGGGTCATGAATGCTTGGGGCAAGGTCAACAAGGTCACCGGCGACGACATTGTAAGATACGGAACGATTGGCATAGACGACGATACTGACAAAGCCTAGCTCTTCCTGTCCGACGACAAGGACTTCTCCAAGAAGCACGCCTACATGGCCGGCAACACCAACCGCAACGGCCGCTATGCCCTGGTCATCGAGAAGGACGGCACCATCTCGTACTTTGAGAACGAGTCCAACCCAAGCCAGGTCACTGTCAGCGCTGTCGACGCTGTGCTCTCCAAACTCTGAGCTGCGTCTAGTTGGCGAGCAAGCACAATGGTCGAGCAGAGCGGTCGAAGATAGATCAATCACATAGATACCAATGCCACCACAAAATTGATGTGCCGCCTCATTCGAGCTGCTTCCTTCAATGACCAAATCTCAAGAGCAGTAGATACAGGGCGCCAGATCCGTCTCACGCGCGGATGAGAGTCGACAGTGAAGCCGACAATTGCCAATCTTCCTTCCAAACCTATGAGAAAGCAAGACGACATGCGCGTTATTTGCAGAACAGAGAGGGCGGCCGACTCGGAGATTTTCTTGCTGGCTCGCTTAGTCATCCCAGCTGACACTTCCTCTCCCAAGCTCTGCGATATTTGCTCCACAACCACACCCCATGGACACCTTGAATGGCACGTCTTGGGACGTGGTCATTGCCGGGACTGGCTTGCAACCGGCTCTGCTAGCGCTGTAAGTACTTCTTTATGCACCCAATCGTACTCCTCTGACTGACGCAGCACATAAAGCGCCTTGTCTCGCTCCAACAAGAAAATCCTTCACCTCGACAGCAACGACCACTACGGCGGACGAGAAGCTGCTCTCAGCATTACCGAAATCGAATCATGGGTTGATCGACAGAAGACCAATCCTTCACGATCGCCCTTCCGCAATGCATCGATCATTCAACCACCTTCCACACCCGAACACTCGGTGAGACTGGCAGCACCGCGGGCGTACAGCTTGTCTTTGTCACCATGTGTCCTCTACACCAGGTCCGCTCTTCTTCTGGCTCTCGTGTCTTCAAAGGCACATGAACAGCTCGAGTTTCTGGCCGTCGGCAGTTGGTTCGTCTACCAGCAGTCAGCTCCGTCCGATTCTGGTTCAACCTCCGGCCAGCTCGTACGAGTACCCAACAGCCGTGAAGATATTTTCTCGAACCCGGCGCTCACCCTGCGAGCTAAAGGCGCCCTAGTCAAGTTCCTTCGCTTTGTGGCCGTCTACCAGGAAGAGCAAGAGACATGGACGGACTGGAAAAATAAATCATTTGCCGACTTTTTGGTCAAGAAATTCAGGATCTCCCCCGACTTCCATGGTCCACTTCTTGCATTGAGCATGAGCTCCAAGCCTGACGACAAGGTCACGACAGACTTCGCCCTCGCCAACATTCATCGTCACTTGACTTCGATGGGGGTGTTCGGAGCCGGCTTCTCTGCCGTCTTGCCCAAATACGGTGGCTTGTCCGAAGTCGTCCAGGTCGCTTGTCGAGCAGCTGCGGTCGGAGGAGCAGTCTATGTGCTCAACCGAGGGATCGACAACGTGGATGCAGTATCAGACGAAGAGCCGGGAATACAAGTTGTGCTCCAAGGCGGAGACAAGTTTGTAACCAGTCACCTCATTGGCACACACGACCAGCTGCCAAAAGCGTGGAACACGCCTGATGGTACGGAAGAACAATTGGCCAATGTTTGCGCACGAAGTATCTCAGTCGTAAGCTCCACAATGGACGCCCTCTTTCCTCGGGGCGCCGAGGGCAGCCCACCTCCTTCAGCAGCAGTTGTGGTGTACCCTTCCGGTACCATCGCCCACGTCGATGGACAAGGATTCAACCCGAACCCAATACACGTTCTGGTACACTCCGCTGACACCGGCGAATGTCCGAAGGGGCAATGTAAGTCATTCGTCTTTCCCCACTTGCACCTCGACATCTCCAACACCCGAGCCAAAGGATGAACAACCATATTGAATACTTATCTACATTGTCTGCAACAACATTGCTGATGTCTACTCTGACAACCTGAATCTGGCCTCTTTCGTCACACAGTTTTTGTCAATCTTCAATCCAGACCACATGCTGACAGCAACAGGTGTGATTTACGCCATGACTTCGATCCCCCTCGGTGATGCATCACCGTTACTCGAGATAGCTGTGCAGGCGCTACTCACCTCCATACAAGAAGCTGTCCACCCGCTCGTGCTGTGGACCGTCAAGTACGAGATTGTCTCTCAGCCTGGCGGACCTTCATCCATTCGGAATGAAGACGACGAAAACACGCGAATCTTCCTCGAGCCTCCCAGTGGTCCGGTCTTTGACGACGGTGTGGTGGAATCCGTCAAACAAGCATGGCAGATTATTACCGGAGAACCAGAAGACAGCTTCATGCGCTTCGTTGATCGAAATGTTGAGCCTGACGAGGGTGGAGCAGTGGACGAGATTCCTGAAAACACACTGCCGCCCAGTGATCAGGTCGTGTAATAGTACAACATGGCAATAATGATTGAACGATACCTATAACCACAACCACGACCATCCCGAGCCATCGATGCTCAACCATTGATGTGAAAGGCCTGCATAATGCCATCCCTCAGCCTCTGCTTCCTTTGTTCGTTTGTCGCAAAGCGCTGATTGCCCATCTTGATCAAGCTGCCCAGGTATGCGTCGCTAACATTCAATTTGATGTTGTCGTCTTCTCCGAGATATCCAATAGGAGCATCCATGGTCAGCCCTGTCGTCCTGACTGCCACCATGACATGGCCATCCTGTGTCTGCCTCTGGGACTTCCGTTCACGTTTGGGATATTGCCTCTTTCCGCCACGAGCCACGACAGCACTCTCACCTTCCATGGTCTGCCTTGCATTCATTTGATTGAGATCATGTGACTCCGCCTTTTCGCGGCTATCAACGTCGATCGGTATGGAAGGCTCGGGAACAGAAGAGATACCACTTTCTCTAAAGCCAGCAGCTTGACTAGCAATGAGAACTTTCCGGGCCGCCCAGAGTGACGAGCAAAGTATATGTAAGATCAATGGCTCGAACTTGAAATGCAGGAGTCTGGCTCCAGGGGGCGTGGCTGAGTGCAAATCTGTCGACGTCTGCATCTGCGGCGAGACAGAGACATGGCTCTCGTTCTGGGCTGACGAGAGCAGTTGTGAGAATAATGAGTTTGATGCATCTTCGCCGAATCGATCGTCAAGGGGTGTGTGGGAAACGAAGAGCCAGGATCCGCCACCTTTGCCTTGACTGGATTTGGCTACACTGGAGGCTCCGCCCACGTTTTCTGGCTCGGTCGAAACGATCTTTGCTCCTTCAATATAGATTGCAATGCGGCCGGAACAGCTGCTGGTTGTGACAAGAGAATCGATGTCGTTGATTTGTTTCACCAGAGTTTGCACGGGTGCATCAACGCTGCCTTTCGGTGATGCATCCGTGTAGTCTTGTGTAGGTGTAGAAAGTTGCTCAAGGATCTTCGCCTTTTTTGATAGGAAGATGGATGTCATCAAGTTTTCCGTGAGGTGTCGAGGCGGATTGCACGTCATGATGGTGAGAGCTGTGCTCTTGAAAATAGCATCTCTACTGTATATGGCCCACGAAAACCATTGTTCCAATTTCGTCAGAACAAGAATCTTTCCAGTTCATCTTCATGCGGAATTTCATTCATCCATCATCAGGGTATCATGCTATCAAAATCTCAATGCTTAGAAACAGGGAGATAGTGCCATGCCATCTTTCGCCGGGCGTGCCGTCGAAAGTACATAAAGAGCACGACCAAGGCAATTACAATCGCTCCGATAGTATGCGGTGGCGGCTCGCGGATCTTCACCCCTGATTGTCGACTCCCGCTCTCGGATCCCACGGTGAAGGAGTTTAGTAAACCTTCGCCGTCCTCGTCGCTTTCATTGCCCACCACGTCCTCAACCTCCCCTTTGCCAATCTGCACGGTTGTAATGTCCTCAAGCGTATCGCCCACAATGTCCTTGGACAGTTCACCGTTCTCCTTGCTCACGACCTGAATAATAGTCCTCCCCAATGACTTTCCCTTGGCGTCAATAGCCTCCATAAAGACATATGACCAGCCGGCTGAGGTTACCATCATCGTCTCAAAGCCCGTCTTCTTGCTGTGTCCCAGACTCGTCCACTTGCCATTCCCGGTACTACCATATAGGTTCCAACCCTTGACTTCCGTCGCTCCGTTCCAACTGACGTAAGAGATCATCGTTCCGGTGTCCAGCCTTCCCTTCTTGAACATCATCGACTTCATGACTGGTGGCTCCGCCGGCGTTCCAACAAAGGGTGCCTTATAAGCCCGGTAAGTGTTGAAGCGGGGAGTGGAGAACTTGGCCTCCCAGAGCAACTCCCCTTCCTGCGTGTGCTCTGACATGTATCCTTGTTCGCTCCAAGAAACAAGGATGTTGCCAGTATCTGGCAGATTTCGAACACTTCCGCGGAGTTGTGTCAGCCCACCGTCGGGTCGCCGCCATTCGGTGAGCAGCGTTGCTTTCATATTCTCAGTGTCGAGCGCAACCAGCTTTGCTGTCGAGGAGACTGCTGATGGAGGCGTGGTCAGCACGTTCTGCGACGCATTGTCAAAGAAGCTTAATATCGTTGTGGTCTCATTCTCGAAGACCACCCGCGCATCGTGCTGCCAGGTGAAGTTAAAGTCCTGTGAGAAAGAGGACAGTTCTCCACCCAAACGCCAAAGTACATTTCCTGTAGAGCGCTGTATCTTGTATATAGTGGATGAGTGTCGGGCTGATGTGATAAAGTCGCCTGAAGCAGTTGGCTCCACAGAATTGATATGGCTGAATTGGGTCAGACAGTAGTACGAGAAGACATGGTACACTCACAGTAGATCCCACATCTCGGTTGAATTCCAAGACTCTGTAGCATTGACAAGTTGCGTTTCGTTTGGCATAATACCATGACGATGAGCAGACCAGCGATAGATGGGCTCCCCTGACTTGGTATCCAGCTCGACAATCGAATCGTGCACGAAGTGATCATTGCGTAGTCGTTCCGTGGGTTCAGAGTCATCGAATTGCTCAATGCGGCTTTCAATCATGAATGCTCGCTTGCCTTCATCCCTTACCAGCAGCTCGTGGGGATTGATGCCGTTCGTTCCTTCGGCCGGGGAGATTTCCTTGTAGACATTGTAGTTGGAGTCCATAAGGACGGCGTAACCGAGGAGATGCGGATAGTCGGGTCCAGCCTCAGCACCCCATTGCGGAGCATATATATAGGAGAGTCTCGTCTCCCCACCGACGGTGAATGGGCGGAAATCGAAGACATTGCGATTCTGATCTAGGCATGCGCCGGACCAGACCAATTCCCCATCATGATCGTAAATGGTTGGTCCGACTTGACATGGACTGTACTCTGGACGGCCCCAAAGTGTATAGAAGTGGCCGTAAGGAGCGACGAACCAGTGACCGTCACTAGACTTTTTCGTACTATGTCGGGTGATGTTCCATTTTGGAGCTCTGATATCCGGACGCTGCGAAGGATGAGAATACGAAGGAGCACAAACAGTGCAAAGCTTACAGAGACGTACGAAGTCAAATCTGCGGTCTGAGTCGGATCAAAGGGGTTTCGGGCGACTGCTGAGCCATCTTCCTGTGCGTCAATAGCTTTGACGGATGCCGTACATGCCAATATCCATGCAACAAGGGATAGTGGCAAAGGCATTTTGTTGGTGAGAGTTGTGCAAAGTCATTTGCTTGCGGCTTACCTTGTTTATGACAAAAGTGACAGAAGTCCCGGCACATCAGTCCCTGCCGCACCGATGGGCATACAGGTGCTAAGAGGATAACGTCGGTCTGGGTACAGTTGAAAGGCGACTTGGCAGAACAAAAGTTAATCTCCCGAGTGGACCGAGACGGCAGCATTTGCTGCGTAGGGAGTGGGAATACCAGGGGCGTACGACGACGCCAAGGAGGATGGCATGGTGCTAGGGACAGGCGCAACAGTGCGTCAAGGGAGTTTGCAACGGCGTCGTCGATGGTTGGCACGCTTGTAGCGGACGTTGGAAGATGGTGTATGCATAAGCGGGAAAGGTGTCTAGATGTGTGAGAAGTATGCAGGTACCGTTGTCTTTGACTTCGTCTGCCACGCGGTGCCTGCGTCAGTAGTGAGGTCCCTTGGGTGCAGTGTTTCCACAGCCGTTATGGTGTCCACCAGGATGCGTGGCTATCAGCAGTAGTCGTCAGTCATGCCAACGACGACGCCAGAGAACAATGGAGCATCATAGACATGGTCGCACGTTGCGTTGGCAGCAGCATTGACGACAGCATAGTGCGCTCGCGTTCTTCGAGAATGAGCCGTCGAGTTGACAGTCAGAGAAGTGGTTGTTATTAGATGAAGGTAGCAGCTTCTGCTTCAAAGGGGCCCCGGAACGAACAGAAGGATTCAGGGTTCAACAAAAAAGGCCCCTACAAGGCCCCCATCTCTGCACGGCACGCGGCCGAACTTCAGCCAAACTTCAGCTAAACTTTAGCCAAATGCCATTGCCGACTTTTGACCGTCGGCCGGACGGCCCCCAGAAATTCCTCACTTTCGCCATCGTTGCAAAACAATCCAACCCTTCCGGCCGCAACTATCAACTGTTGCGCACTCCTGCAACCGCCGCCAAATCTTGGACATTAGCCACGACAGTGATCAACGTGTTTGGGACATGCTCGTCATTGTTATCGAAGCCATGGATGGTCGCCGTCGCACTTGACAGGCGACGCCCGGCGTAGTCCACCAGAATTAGCTCGTCTCTCACTAATGACAGCTTGATACACCTCCCGTCACTAGAACCAGGTTGATCACCCTCCACCTGACCAAGATTCGAGGCCAATTTTGATAGAACCTTGTAGTCGGCCAGGAGCGTCCTTTGTCATGGCAAAGGAGCATCGAATGGGCGGCAGCCGTGCCAAAGCCTTCCGACATCAGCCCTCTCCAACATGTCAAACCAACATTCATCTCCAGCAACACAGATGCAGCTTCGACCTGTTGTCCCCATCTTTTGATGGTCATCAAACACCAAACTCGATATACCCAGCTGAGGTAGGTCAAACTCGAGCGCCAGGTCAAAAAAGGCTTTACGAATCGGCCCCTTTGCAACGGTCCAGGCCAATTCAACAACGGTCGCCCCTCTGCGCATCTGGCCTTTGAGCAAGGCGATGCAACATCATTGTGATCGTCTTTCATTCAAGTGATCCATCTTGTTTCTCTCTTTGCGTCTTCTCTTGAATCTTCTCTTGAATCGCACAATGCTCGCTGACAAGTTCCGCCAAATCCGTATCTACCAGCGTGCGAGCGACGACGAGCCCTCACATCTCGAGAGACAGTCAACATTACCCAGTCCCACCTTCTTCTTCGGAATTCGAGAACCGAAATGGCTGGACCGACGACCCACCGACTCGGCTCCAAGTAGATTGCCTAAAATCACAAGCAGGATTGGCAAAGTAGTTGCGGTAATAGCTACTCTGGTATTCCTATGCTTTGCATGGCAAGGGTGAGCAAACTCCTCATATCCAACGCAATGCGGTACTGATCAAAACAGATTCCAAGCACTCTCCGATGTGACCACTATCCGAGTTATTGCCAAACAGCACCATGACTCATCCATCGGACCTGCGGAGATCACGGCCGGTATGAGCGATCATCTATATCCGAATAAGCTCGGGAAGCGTCTGGTCATTCTTGATGTGGACACAAGGCCATGGCGGGTCGATAGCCTGAAAGACATGTCACAGCTGAGTTACGGCCGATTAAACCACTATCTCTATGCAAAAATGCATGGGTACGACTACAAGTTTGTTCAAGCACCAGCCCCACCAAAGGGGACGCATGCCACTTGGGTCAAGATCGAAGCTATACAGCAAGTGTTGCAGGAAGGATACAAGTTCGTAGTTTTCACCGACTCCGACGTAATGTTCCCTCACCTACGACTGCCGATGGAATACATGCTTACTGAATGGAACGTCACCTCCGAGATCGCCGTCACTGCTGGCTATGCTCCGGACGAAAAGGAAAAGTACGACCATACCCATCATCGACGGATGATCAACTCCGGTTTCATGGTCGTGCAGGATACCCCTGTGACTGCCCAGCTACTCAAAGACTGGATCGAGTGTCCCACCAACGTAAAATATCCCACTTGCTCGGATTGGAAAGATGTCTTCTGGCACGAACAATCTGCCTGGTCCGAGCTGGTCCGATACGACTACCTAGACCATGTCCGGGAAGTGGCTTGCAACGATGTGAATGGTGCGCCAGAACATCAGCTCGAAGGGGACAAGAAGTGTACCGGCAAATTTGTGCGACATTACTGGATTGCAAAAGACCATGTCAAGCAAGCCGTCCAGGAGTCCATTAGCGCCGTCGTTGTGCCAGATTTGATGGACGATCTATCCAAATTCTTCGCCTTGCCCGCTGAAACCCCCAGCGGGTAAGCCTCGTATGTTATGGAACGACGTCATGACCATTTGCTGCGCTCGAGCGGTGACCATATACCTATATCCAGCCAACGTTTACTCAATGTACAATCCAACCTACTTGCCAATTCTGCTATCACGATGCAGTGAGGCGTCAAGTCGCAAGATACTGTTCAAGCCCTGCCGCTTGACGCAATTTCCTAGTGAGAAACTCTGCGCCATTGCATCGAGCCCTTCCATCGTTCTGCCCTTGAACAGCTCAGCAAACTCCCAGACCATATATTCGCTCAGGGCACATTCCCGAATGACCCGCTCAAACTGCCTTTTGAAGTTGAAGATCTTTGAATACTTGTTGTCCAACAAATGTTGTGGTACCATATCCCGAAGCTGTGCAAAGAATGGTGCGTACGTCTTCTCGTGGATCGCATCCTAACTCGGGGATCCTCAGAAGTCGAGGGCAAGCTTTTGCTTCTTCTTGACGAAACTATCCACCAGTTGCATATATGGTGTGGCAGGATCAACAAACACCGTACCCTGGTATCCTATATCTTTGTATAGCCGGATGGTCCAGTGGGCCTTCGTCTCGGCATATATTTTCAGCTGCTCCTGTAAGAGTCGATAACGAGCCATATTCGTGGTATCGGCATTGGCGTCCTCCAGAGGATTGGCATACACAGGACCAAAATCCCCGTTCCAGATGGGAACCTTCCGCTCACGCATGAGCGACACTGTGCGTTCAAACTGAGACCGAAGCTTGGCCTTTTGTTCTCGACTGCCACTATACGGTGTCTGTCCAGCGATCGGAAACTCCATCTTGAAATAATCATGACAAGCATAAACGGCATTTGGAATAATAGCCTCGAAGCGGCTGAAATCCATGGAGTAAGTGTTACCCTCGACGAAGAGGATGTGATCCGGATCGACAGAACGGACCGCCTGTGCAGTCCTATCATACCATGCCAGTAGTCTGATGTGCTGTTCATCGGCGGGTTCATGTCTTGGTGTAGAAGAAGATGTTCGTAGAACGCAGCGAAACCTCCTCACCAGCTTCAATTGGTGTCACAAGCTCTTTGGACTGGCATCAGAGCTACTTTTAGAACTCCGAATTGCCTCCAAATATCACAGCTCTTCCGGCGTCATCGATCTGGACAACGTGCCACCCAAGCAGAGACATCGCATGACGAGCGTCTATCTGCAATTCACCTGGGCACTTGACGGAGGTCCAGAGGCGTTGAAGGCCTTCCACAGCATTCCCCTCACATCCATCGGAAGACAACAGACTGTTCCACTTATGTATCAGATTCAGGCAGTCAACTTGTCCATCACGCATCCGTTCCTGCATCTGCTACTCGTCCAGCATTTCGCCAACCTGGGCGCCCACATCGTACTAGGTCTCAGCCAGGAACGTCATCTGCTGGATCTGAAGCGAACGGAGATTGCCCGAAAGATGGTCCGGATGGTATAGCTAGCGGGTTTTGCGGCATTGAGACTGAATGGCGAGGCCTGGGGTAAGCATGGTAAGACGCTCTGCCGACAAGGTCTGGACTAATCTTATCCGGGTGGAGAAGGTCCGACAAGTTGGTGCGGCGCTCCTTGAGATCTCACAGAATCAGGAGAATTAACAGATCGCGGGGAGAGCGCAGCGGGATTTCGAGGCCTTGCCTGATGTTCTGACGCGGCTGGACTCAAGAGCATCGGAAAGCTTCTTCGACCATGCGGGGACTGTGCCATGATTTGTCCATATCATCCGTGACAGACAAAGTCGGCGCATAGCTCGACCATGATCTCCTGGCGTACCAAGCGGAAACGCTCATCCACCACTTTGTCGAACCTTGTCACCTGGACAATTGCAGCGCAGCAGTCTGTTGACAAGGACTCTCTGGTGGCGGGTCGCTTCGTAGTGGCTGCTGTCTTCCTCTTCCAGCCCTTCTATACCGTTGCCTGGCTCAACCTGGTAGTCACCTATCCTCTGGAAATTCTATCATACAATTTCCGAGCCAAGGGACGGAGCTACGTCTTGCTCGTCATCTTCGTCTCCGGTATCTATGGCAACTACATCAATCCGATCGGTATCGAGAACCTTGGCTGGAAATTCTACATCTATTACTGCGTATAGGTGGCGGTCGTGTTTGCTTTTGTCTATTTCTTCTTTGTTGAGACCCGAGGCCCCACTCTGGAAGAGTTTGCTTTCTTATTCGAGAAGGACAAGAAGCCGATGAGCAAAGTAGTCGATATAGATGAAGCCGAGAAAGCTCAAGACCGCGGGAGTCCCCAGAAAGGGAGAATAGAGTATTCCAATTAGTATATATGTAAATTTGATTGCGAATTGGAATTGGAGCTTTGCAAACTGCGTTTGTTTTTCCGGGCTGATTAGATATGCGGAAATCGTAGAGCCCAATTGATGGACGTGAATGAGCCCTCGGGTAGGTATCGCATGGTTGTCAACATGATGACACAGAGGATAAGTCGGCACATGATATAGATTAGCATGATTGTGCAGTATATCGCCAGGACTAGCGGCCAGAGACTGTCAAATCGTTTTGGTGAGAGGCTTCTGAGGAAGACTGCGATGAACGAAAGCAATGGGACAGTAGCAGATGCGATGCTGCATGCCCACCACAATATCTTTTCGGTCTCTGTTGGAAAGGAAAAGTTCCAGGCGCTGAGATGGATGCAACAGAATATGATCCCTGTAATAAGTCCGACAAGCGCTGGCCAGCGCTGTCGAATTACAGCGAGTATCTCCGCCTCGGTGGAGGGCAGCCGGAACACCTTCCAACGATAATGGCAAGCCACGCCCTGGTGCGAATCATACTGCTTGATCCGGTCCTGGAGATCATCTGGTAGGACTGCGACACAGAGAGGATCCGATAGCTTCAATACGGTGAGAACGTCTTTGGGCTTGCTCCACCAGCATAGATACGTGACAGCGGTGCAAAAGACGTAGGCTAGTGCACTAACTTCCAGAGGACTGATCGGAAGATGGGCAACCACTCTGGCTAGTGATTGAAAAACGAACCAAGTGCTTTGTGCGAGGGTGAAGACTTTCGTGAATGAGTCGGCCTTGTTCCGATCTTGTATGTCCCGCTTGCTGATTGCTTGAGGTTTGAGTTTCTCCAACTGCATCAGTTCGATGATGACGGGACTGCAAACAAGCGTATGCCAATCATCTCCGGTTTTGGTTGGGAGGCATATCGGGATCTCGTAACCATCGCTCGAGAGAATGTGGAGCGAGCCCATGCCGAGATAGTAAGCATGTGCCAGCTCCTACCCGTCCGGTGCAATACCACTTTCTCGAAGCTGTTTGAATAGTCTTCTCGCGGCTAGGAGTTCTCCAAAAGCGTACGCAGTGATGACTTCTGGAGCCATGGCCGTGACCACGAGCAATCGCATCTTGCGGAGAAATAATTGTCTATCGGTGATTCCAGCTTCCGGGATACCAAGGTGGAGTACAGTCCACGTGCAGGCAAAGATGGTGGCTCCGCAGCTCCAGAGAATGTTCCAAGAGCTGCGGATATCGTCTCCGTTGTACCATCCACCAGTAATCTCATCCTTCGAATTCACCATATTCCAACAGACCTGGCGAGAGGAAGATTATAGAGAATCTAGGTCATCAAGGCAAGCATGAGTACAACTGGGGACCTTTCCACCTACCACTGTAAGCGCTGGACCAAGCTCATCGGCGCCCATGAGCGACGACCCGCCATTGTGACTCTGTCTACCCTCATACAGCGTCCTTCATCTGGGCGCTGAATGAGCGAATGGCAGGATTCGAGCGGCATGATAACCCTAAGTTTGATGGTGGCACAGCAGATATGAGAATGCAGGAGGAAGTCAAGGACGGCATAGGCTTCAGATGCACACTGCGCCAAGGCACTATATAGCAAAGACTCATTGGATGTCATTCATCCTCCTACGTCCATCGTAATATTTTCGAAACACCACCAGCGCTTGCGTCGACGCGAGTGGCATAACTTACCATGAATTTTTGCAGATGGAGTCTATAAGACATTGAACCCTCAATGTTCATCCTTGGACGCACCTCGAGTGACGCAGACCACGCATTAAGCATCATGGGCCTTTTAGCATTAGTCGCATTACCTGTCATCGTCATATCGGCTTGGATCTCTCTCGCGGTCTTGATCAACAGACTGTGTCCATATCCAAGTAAGAAGAGAATATGTCTCTTGATTGCTCACTGCGATGACGAGGCAATGTTCTTCTCACCAACAGTCATTCGACTTGCGGCTCCAGCTCTACAGAACCATGTCGAGATTTTGTGCTTGTCGAATGGTAGGTCTCCACATCACTGCCACTCATCCTCGCTGATGGTGAACAGGCGAGGATCCAGCTCTTCGAAGTACTAGAAGCGATGAATTGCTTCGCTCGGCTGCTAATCTCGGATTGAAGTCACCACAAGATGTGACATGCCTGGACGATGAAGACTCGTATCCCGACAGCATGACGACCTACTGGTCGTCTGATAAGGTCACGGAAGCTTTGTCGGTCAAATACGCCTCTGGAACATCCCCGAGTCTGGATATCATCATTACCTTCGATCACAAAGGTATTTCCTCGCACGCAAACCATATCTCCCTGCTCGCCGGAGCCAGACATTATATCCAGAGTTCGTCCACTTCGAATCAAGCTAATGTGGCACTCTATTCTCTCATAACTACCAATATAGTCCGCAAGTATCTGGCTATCTTCGACGTTCCGTTGTCATTGATCCTATACCTGCTTCATCGAGCCCCAACGGCGCCGTACTCATCCCTTCCGGACCGCATGCTCTTCTTCAGCAACTTCTCAGGATATCGAAAGGCACAAAGATCCATGACGAACTGTCATAAGAGTCAAATGCTTTGGTTTCGCTACGGGTGGATCTTCCTGTCCAGATACATCAGTACAAACGACCTTGTGAGACAGCACGTATGAGAATCGGTATCACAGATGTTAGGGAATTGTGGTCTGACAGTGTCAAAGTGACATCTCTCCTAAAGCTCAAGCACATGCAATTACTTGTTCTTCCTACTGACGGGAAATCTCAAGCGACTCTGATATCCCTTCCATACACACCTCCGTCCAGGATAACACCCTCGTTATCATCAAGATCATCCTGCACTCTCCTCCATTTCTTCCTCTTTTGCTCTTCCTGTTCCGCCACTTTCCCCTTGCTCTTCTCCTGCTCCTCTGCCTTCCACACTGGCCTTATCATCTTGCCCAACAATGGATTTTTGCTGAACGCTCCCTCCCCTCTGCTCTCTGCCACCGTACTGTGACTATGTGGAATCTCCTCTAACTCCTGTTCCCCAGCATCCTCCTCACTATCCCGGAATTTCTCCTTCACAAATCTCCTCACGATTTTTCCTGAACTGATATCGATGCTCCCCACCACCTTCTTCTTCTCCCACTCCGGCCTGGCATTGAATTCCATCTCCCTCAAGACCTTCTGCTGCCGTTTCAACTCCATTGCCCTCTCAGCTGGACTAGCCCACATGTTACCTCTCATCCCACCGTCACCGCTGAGGACTGGCATGGCGTAGTCGGCGGCTTCGTCGTGAATCTGTGTCCGCTTCGCATTCTGGGCCTGGAAGTGCAGGAGTTTGTCCCTGTGTTCTTTGGCGCGGGCGAGGTCGGCGCTGGAAGTGCCTTGCGAGGTCGATGATGAGAGCAAAGTTGCACTGCCACTCGCAGTCGGTCCCGGACTAGCATTCCTACTACCAGCTGGCGAGGGACCGTTCGAAGCGAGCGGAGATACCGTGGTCGATGTATTTGCAGATAGAAAGTCTCGACCAGAGAAGGCTTTTGGCTTTTGAGCAACCTCGGCACGCTTGTGCGCTGCGTTGTTGGCCGTCTGTCGCTCCTTGCCACGCTCGTCTTTAAGGACCCGGAGGATTGACTGAAGCTCATCGGAGCTGAGAAGGGGTGTCTTGCAGAATGTACATGGTCCCAAGCCCTGCTTCACGCAGATTATCTTGCCACATCTGGTGCAATTGGGTGCGGTGGTGAGGAGAGGATGTTGTGTCGCCATGCAGGAGCACTGCCGTTTGGCATCATCCTCGGCCGAAGTAAGGAGGGGATTGGTCTGAAGCTCGAGGGAGCGGATAGCTGAGTCCAAATCATTCAAAGCTGTTGAAGCTCCAGGCATCGCTTTCCCTCCGACAAGGGTGATCTTGGCCTTCGGATTGGATGATTTGGCGGGAGAGGGTTTAGGTGCTGGCGATGATGTTCGTGACGAGCGGGGCGTCACGGCTGGAGAGTGAGCTGCAGGTCCGGGCGGTGTAGATACAGCCAAGTTTGATGTGGTTGGCGGCTGAGCAACAATCGAGGGTGTAGATGATAACGAAATGGCGGAAGCAAGACTGTTCCCTTTGGGCTTTGGTTGTCTCGACGATGCAGCCATATAGTCCTGCTCGTCTTTTTTGACATAGGCCCCGGTGACATCGGCAGGCGCTTGGATCTGCCTAGCTGGAAGTGCATGTATATTCTGTTTCTTCTTCTGCTGTCGTGGTCTCGATCTCGGTGGACCGTCTTCAGGTGGCGAGGGCTGGCGGGATGGAGTCCTTGATCCAGGTGTTGATGTCATTGGTGAGGGCGCATTCTTGCGGCGCTGATTGAACGAGGATATGAACTCCAGTGCTTGTGCCGAGTCGCCCAGCAGGTTCTTCAGGTGATCTGCCGATGCATCTTTCGGCAGCGAATTGACGTAGTTGAGGATCTCTCTGAGAGATTCATGGTCCAGCGGTAGCAACTTCTCGAGACGGGACAGAGCCCATGATAATACGTCGCTAGCCATGGGAACCTGTCAAATACGAACGCCAAAATTCGAAGATGTTCTCGAGATTCTGCTGTTTGATGACGACGATGTGAAAGATGTCGGACTTTACCCGGAGCCGCACGTCTGATATCACATTTTGTCTGGGGAAAGAGGATGCTCCCGCCACCCGCCCGTCGCCCTTCCACGATGACTCGATCTGTGCTTCACCTGCGTCTTTCAATCTAAATTTTGACTGACGGGCCGGATCGCAGACGGAACGGGCATTCAGATTTGGCACGTGGTAGGCTATATCTCTGGACAGGCAGGTAGAGAACGGAACGGCACGATTGTGGACCACCACTTGGTGAAAGCGGACTGGAGCAGAAACGACTGATTACTTTAGACGATATTGATGTTACAAAACAATCTGGCAATCTAGCGGGTAGA
Organism: Elsinoe ampelina; assembly: GCA_005959805.1. Lineage (NCBI taxonomy): Eukaryota > Fungi > Ascomycota > Dothideomycetes > Myriangiales > Elsinoaceae > Elsinoe > Elsinoe ampelina. The sequence continues at coordinate 28,189 of SMYM01000013.1, forward strand.
CATTGAATAGCCAGGCAGACGAGCTTCCCGGCACTCAGGTCACCATTCCTCATTCTGCAAGGTGTATCAACCACTCGATCACGGACAAGGCTAGACCGTCGTGTTCGACCCTCGACCCGCCTTGCCGATGAGTCTGTGGCCATCAAGCTCTGACCGTCTCGTCCATTGTAGACGAATCAGCGACGTAAACAACGATAATCGCTCAGTAAAGCCTCCCAAGTCCATTCAATTGGACGATTGCGATGGAAAAACATTCCGAATTTGACCGCCCCTTTTTCGAATCCGCGGAAGCAGCGGCTTGCGGCGTAGAAAACGACAGTTTTTGGAAAGTGGAAAGTAGAAAACCTCCTAGTATAGTTGTGCTGGAGACCGGGAATAGGAAACGTCGTGCTTGCGCGATAATTGTATGTATAGTAAAACAGGGTCGTAAGAGCTTGTGAAATGGGCCTAGTTGTGCCGTCGTCGTCGATCGCTGTTTGTTGCTGCATGCGATGGAATCTTTGTCATCAGATGAGACCGGCTCATCGTGACGCCTCGCTGTTTGCTGAACTTTTCAATCAACTGCTTAGTTGGCTGAGCATATCCGAGTCAGCAAGGCTTCTTAGTCGGGGTGAGTCGGGTTTCTGCTGACCTGTTTGAGCTTGCCCCTGGGTTTGACCTTGTTGCTGCTGTGCTGGTGATGACGGAGTCTGACCTCCTGCGTTGCCTACCAATCCATTCATTCGCATGTTGTTCTGCGCGTAGCCATTGGGGGAAGGCATACCATCTTGACCCGCCTGAGGTGGACGGAGGTTGGGATCTGACGTAGGGGCGGGATAGCTTGCGGTGTTGTTGGCGACTTGCGGGGAAGCCGAGTTATGACGCTCCTGCTTTGGCTGTGCCTCGTGAGTGTAGTTGTTGTTCTGGGGCGGAGTTGCATGGTGACCCTGGGGACCATTGCCATTTGTCGGATAATATGGCTGCTGGTTGGATGACGCTGAGGAAAGGATTTGCGTCAGTCTTGACAACTCTGTTGGTCCCAGCTCTTGATTGTGCTCACCTGATGCGCTCCTCTGCTGGTTCTGACCAATCTGTGCATTGTTTGCTGGGTTCGGTGGCGCGTGAGTAGGCGTGTGAGGTTCCTCGTTGGGACGCTTCTGACCAGCAGACTGCTGAGGTTGCTGCTGAGGAGATTGTTGCATTTGCTGGTGGGGTGGGGCCATCCCTTGGGGAGGGGGGGGTTGTTGGCCAGGTTGACCCTGCATTGGCGACTGGTGCTGTGGAGGGTACTGGTAGCCATTCGGCGGCGGCGCATACTGCGGTGGGTATCCGTATTGGCCTTGAGGAAGGGGCTGACCATAGGCTCCGTACAACTGTGGAGGCATTTGACCCTGGTTCCTCATCACTGCGTGGGCAGGAACAAACGCCTGAGTCTGCTGTGAGACTGGTGTGAAGATGCACTCTTGGGAGAAACGCTGGCAGTTTGTGCAGCGGCCGTCCTCGGACTGATCGAAGCCGGAGCAGCGGATCTGGAGAAAGAGTATCAGCAGGTGTCCAATCTTCGTCCTTGCTCTTGATCTTGACTCACCTTCCGGCGTCTGCAGTAGCGGCACGCAATAGCTGTGCGCTGCCTCGGGGCTGGCTGTGGAGGATACTGGATAGGAGGTTGCGGATGGTATGGCGAATGCGCATACATCTGACCCGGCGGCGGGAGCGAGCGATACTGGTCGGGGTGCTGAGGTTGTAGGGTCTGCATGGTCGGAGCCTGGGGATGCTGTCCCTGTGTGATGGGAGGAATCTGCTCGAGGTCAGAAAAGGTCGCCGAGGGCAGTGAATGTGGGCTTAGGACTCACTTGATTCGGTGGTGGACCGCGATATTGACCGTTTGGCTGATGTTGACCTTGTTGCTGCGGAGGAGGAGCCCACTGCGGCTGTCCTTGCTGTGGACCGGCCGACGACGAAGGCGGAGGAGGATTAGGACTCCACTGGCCTGTCTGGCCTGGATTCGGATACATGGTGAGGATTGTGGTTGTTGTCGCGTGAGTTTGACGCGACTGGCAAGGAGGTGAGAGGCAGGGTGACGGTAGAGGCCGGCGCTATATGTGTCGAACGCGTCACGGCGTGGATCGCAATGCGCGGACGTTCAAGCTCTTCTCAAGAAAGAATCGAGTGAAGGGAGGGAGGGACGAGACGTTGCGCAGGCGAAAGTCGCGAAGGTCCGGCCCGAAGAAAGTGACGAAAGTCGACCCGCGGGGCCGGGTTCGGTGCGCTTTTGCTGGGAAAGCGGCGACGACGATGCAAACCCAGAAATACCACCAGGTAGATGACCAAGATGGAAGGATAGGCTCCGGACGGACGTGCGATGCGGTCCGATCTGGTGTGAGAGGTAGGTAAGTGGCAGTTGTGGTGGATGAGAAAAAAAAAGAGGAGGAAAGAGCGGGTTTGATGTCAGCCAAAAAGGTCGCAGGAAAGGTTCAAAGAGGTACGAGTAGATTTTTTGACCGCCCAAAAAGCAAGCGACCACGCACGCAGATTGATCGTGACTGGTCAAGAACGGCTAAATTGGTCGTATGCGGCGTGCCTGCTCCTAATGAGTTACTGCTTGTCAGTGTCCGGCGGCTTGCGTCTTGTATGCGTTGTATTCTGCAAGTCCGGGCTGCCTTCTCTGGCACCTGCAAGGGCACGTAGGAATGTGGTACGTCCTTCCCCTGGTGGTACCGCTGGATCAGTCTAGTCTATCCGGCGAGTCAGTCTTGTTGTCTGTCGTCCTCTGGCACGTCAGATGCGTGTCAAGTTCCCGTCAGGATAGCTGCAAGGTTGTAGTCTTCAATCACAAGGTCGACACTCGGTTGGCTGGCTGTTCGGACTATTTCACGATTCCAAGAGCAACACAAGGTCCTGCAGACGTTTACGGTACTTGCACTGCAGCAGTGGCGGCCGCTTAACTGCTTCAACTCTCTCCCAACGATAGGGCCGACGGTGTGAGGGACGGAACGCTGGCGTCACGCACCGCTGACCACAATTTGAGACAGTTCCAACAGCCGTATGCGCGAGTCGTCAGAAGAACCGTAGAAGCTGCCCCCCTATACGCGACATGTTGCGCAGCCCGCTCTGCACCATGCAAAAAACTTGTCACGGACAGATCGGTGGTAGTGAAAGCCGCTAGTCAGGGAACTCGTGCACTCTCTTTGGGCTTGAGACTCTGACCGATACCATGCCGTGCGGCGCTTACTTGCTCGCTGATCAAGTGGCGGTCTGGCTGATGCCGACGGCGTGCGCGATGGCGGCGTCAATGACAAGCCATTGCTATACAAGGCCCAGAGCCTGGCACGTCCATGCACAACAAGACCACTCTACGATTAGCGCTACGGGCCCGGGCAGCATCCAGATGATGGAAAGGATGATCGTCACGCAACTTTCCGAGACGCGGAGAGCTGCGGATGCCCCGTTAACTTATTCTGTACCACTGTTTGCTGCCGTTTGTTCTTCGCACGCCTGTCGTCGTAGAGCCGTCACGGTCCGTCCTCGCAGCCGCGTCCCGGTCCTTGTGCTCATCTACAGCACAAACGACCTGTCAGTTGATAAACGTACCACTGGTGAGCAAACGTTTCTCGGCTGAGCTGGATATTTCTCGCTACACACGCGTCCATCATGTGCAGGACACAATCTAACGGAGCTCGGACGGTGTGCACCGAGGCATGGTCGCTGATCAGTGATGCCGTGGCTAGTTTTCCTCACGGCCGAAGGGGGTGTCTGATACCTGGCACGGTAGGGGCAGGGGCCACCTTGTTCCTGACATGCCAAACTTGTCAAAAATCCGGTAGTGACCCCACCCGGACCACAGTTGCTCAGACTCGCTTTGGGCAGATGCAAAGAGGACGTGAAGGTCTTTTTTCTGCCGACCGAACACGAGATTGGTCTACCCGTGAGCTTCGAGTGGGAAAATCACCAAACTCGACCTCTGATTCGTCGGTCGTGACGGATTCATGGATGACGGTCCACGACTGGGATGTAGCATCATGTGGGAATCCAATCCCGGTCAATGGAACCGGCAACCCTGAGCTACACTCTCATTCACCTTACGTGGTCTGATCTATAGCAGTCACAAGGCTGCAGCTATTCGTGTCTATGAGATGTCGACCACGATCATGGCTGCTTCCGAGCCCGAGTCAAGATTCTTTCCCCGACTCAGTCGCACCATTCACCAGTCGTGACAACCGACGAATCATCAGTCTCCAGTACGAGTTCGCAACGGCCACCTTCCTCGATCGGTGTTGGTAGTGCTCCATGCCACGTTGCTGCCCTGCGACCCACTCCTGAGCTTGTTTCTGCCGGAGCAAACGCGCTTGACTCGAATATGGTTGCTCTCTTGCTTCTTCTCCTTGTGTCTACTTTTGCAGATCAGCGGGCCGGCAAAGCACATGGCAGAATTTTTCTTGCTAGACCAGATTTTCGGGGTCACCACATGTCGCGGTCATCAAGGTTGAAGGCACGACCCACTGCCGAGCTCTCTTCTTTGCACATTTCTGAGTCAGATTACCAGTGTACCATGTCCCTTGGAACGGCGTGGTTGGCGCACTACCAGCAATAATGTCTCCTTGTCGTACAGACATTACAGGCTATCGCCGGTCTGCCAAGCAATTAAAGCAGTGGGCCAATCTGGGTGAATGGCAGGGATGATGATGAAGATGATCACGGCTGCGTTGATGATGTGCAAGACGCGCAGTGATCGTCCCGTTGGTCGTTTGGACAATCCTGTCCTCTTGCTCCAGGCGCAAACGAGTTCAGGATCCATGATATGCGCTCATATATTAACAGTTCAACAGCAGATCCTTCCTCAACAACTCCGACCAATCTATCTGTCAGCAAACCCGGCGGGTGAGGTCTTCGACTCAACGCAGTGCGTGATACGATTCTCATGGTACCGCTGAATATTGCATCCGCCCGTGTCGGCTCGTCCCTGTCTGGGTCCGTCGAAGTCCACATACCGCAATGGTAGCGAGCTGAGACACAGCCGCTGCAACCTTGCCGTCCGGCCAAGACAGTTCCCACGTGTTGAGGTTCGTCCCGTGGGTCCCGACAGATTGGATTGAGACATGTTCGTGACAGACGGCTTCAAGGAATGGTCCATCACACGACTGCGGCCGCTCTCGTTCCAACTTGATGAGACAGCTCCTGGAACCTAGCATCGATGCCGAGTATTGCTCATATCGAGCTCGCCTACAAGTATTGCAGTGTTTAGTCACGTACATGCGTGCCATCGAGGTTTGCTGCAGAGCTCGCTAAAGATACCCATTGTCTTCGGCAGAAATGAACACTGACCACAATTCGGTACAAAAATACATCTAGCACTGTGGTGTGGAGCGAAGGATGAGGTCGTTGCCGTTCCCCCCTTCTGCCACACGATGCAGAGTGGGGCATTCGTGGGATCGTCGCGGTCTATCTTTTGACCATCACCGATTGGTCATGCAAAATTATTTCACCGTGCAGGAAATGGAGGGGCGCGACGCATTCGATATCGAGCACGAGCAGTGTGCTGCACTGGACTGCTATCACGCCGACTTCCGATGAGGTGAGGTCGGCATCCAATTCAAATCAGACATCAAGAGCAATCGCCAGCATTTGAGTCAACCTTCCAGTCTCAAAATGCCAGGGCGGACGTCCCGCCCCGAGCGGGAAGATCGCATTTATGCAAATGGGATCCCTGCTATGTGAAAGCCGTGCCCTTCCTATCAAGCAAGCTAGCAGGTCTTAGTCGCACGCATGACAAAATCAGCCAGGTATCTTAGTCACAGTGCTGCATGCATTGCCACTCAATCACCTGACGCTAGGGATGCCTTCACCGGTCGAACTACCACATACGGACAATGACATGGCACTTTCCGACGCAGTCGGGTTCTTGACTTCTTGTTCATCACATCTCAGGACCCGCATCGACGACTTGTCCGCGTTCCGAGCGCTGATCTTTGCTCTTGTCAGTCAAAGGAGCGTTCAAGCGCGCATCTCACCATTTGTCCGGTCCGCGCCGCCATGTTGGCCATTGAGTCTCTTGGCCCAAGTGCCACCGAGCCGCTGCCATTCTTTCAAGAATTCAAGGTCGGTCAGAGATGAGAAAAGGCCGAATCTAGGTGGGGGCTTGTCTTGGATCTTTTCTACCTTGCTGCTTTCGTGCGTCGAGTCTGCAGACCAAGTGCATGACAACGGAACGCATGTCCGCCTTGTCCCTCCACGCCCATGAATCGCACCAATGGGCCGCAGAGCAGTCGGACAATTGTCAGACATGCTGCGATCGTCGTGCTCCAAATGGTGTCCAGCAGCTGCAGAGCTCGGCTTCACTCACGAGCACCATTGCTTGTGACTCAAAGTCATTTCTTCATGGCAGCAACAGCACAGAGACGGTTCTCACCATGCCACATGGCATCTGGACTCGCCGTGCACACCAAGCGGAGCGGGTCGCAACCTTGTCGGTCAGCCAGCGAAAGGTGCAATCTACACGACCAACCCCGCGAGTCACGACACTGGGCAGGGCTTACTACCACATCGTACCACCAATTTCTGCAAGCGACCATCGTCAGGCCTCGTCAGCCAGCACGATCCACGATGTTGCAAAGTACAGCATCAGATGACAGGTAGGACAACAACACTGGCTGCAGCAGCGCAATGCCCACTTTCAGCCCCTCGCATGGCGAGATGCATCAGGACGCAAGCCCAACGAGCCCGCAGCTCCTCATCCAAAAATTGGGCTAATCCAACCGACCATCCAATCTGGTTACAGATCGGCTGCCCAGACCGCGGGATATCACATGACCGTAGCGTCATGTCGTGGCCCGCTAGCGCACCCGAGCCATGACAAGGGTATGCACCTCCCTGCCAGAAGGTGTGCGAGCCCATCAAGAACCTATGCTGTGCCATTCCGCCTGAAAAGAGGCTTGCATGTCGGGCAGCGCGGATGCGTTGGCAGATTGCAGCAAGCCAGGACCAAACACCGTCTGCGGCGTGGAAGGATCGCTGTCGAATTTCGTGACGGCGAAAAAGCGCAGACGTTAATCAAGCTGTCATCGAGAAAATGGTGGACGTCGAGCTATCCGTGCCGCAAAATGGGCTGAAGGACGAGGGGAATCCTTGTCCTACCACTGGTGACGACGACATGTACATCTGCGAGCTGTTGAGGTGACACAAAGGATTTGCTCTGCATGTTCTGACAATAACGGCTGCGAAACTATTCGTCCCCCGAACCATTGTTGTCTCCACCATCGGATGACCCATCACTGCTTTTATCACTTTCTTCCGCGTCAGGGTCAGGCATAACGATACTGTTCAGGTAACGGATCTGTCGAGCAGTCAGCCACGGACGCGCATGCCCCGCCTCGCGTCGCGTGATGGGTAAGGCAAGGAGGTACTAACAAACGGCTTCATCACGCCCATGAGGTCCGCCACCAAGTCCAAGAACGCAGGGCTCACCACCTCCTCGTCGGTCAATTGGCGTCCAACGGTAAAATTCTTCAACCTCAACAAATCAATGTCGACATGGTCCTTGGCGTAACCCTATAGTGCAATATCAGATTAGCTTCTTTCCTTGACATCAATTGTCATCACACCCTGTCATGAAAGCTATCTCCAGGGCTTGCTCTGGGCTTAAATGGCTTGCTTCCGCCCGGGCTGGCTGGCTGGCTGACTGGCTTTCGCTAATGCCGCGAATCCCTCATTTAGCGTACCACTGTCTGCGAGCAGAGACTCCAGATCTCCAACCCGCCCGTCTCCGAGAATCTCCAGATTTTTGTCGGAGGGACACACTACAGTACTACCAAGACCCGCGGAGGCTTTTGGTAATCGCTCTCTAATTTGCCTTTGTGACATGCTGTGCCGCGCCGATCCATGAAGGACGCCCGCCGGTACCCGTTCAGGATGGCCGAGAGTGTGTCTCTCTGGCGCAAAGCCTGCTCTCTGTAGGTTGCGGATAAGAGCCCTGCAAAACGCGAGTATCTTATCCGCAACCAGCAGATTGCCCAGACCATGGACATGACCCCTGCGTTTGAGCTTTTGTAGAGGTTGCATCATGTATTCAAGACCTGTAGTCGATATTGATCGAGCCCGACTTGACATGTGATCTCTCCGTGCTAGATCATGCCGTACGAAACTGTACCAACCAGCCAGCCAGTATCAAGGCCGCGAACACCACAATGATTGCAAGCATTATTCACAGAATTTACGGCAGGTAGGTAGACTCACCTGTGGTCTTGTCTTCAACGCACTTTCCGCATTCATCTTGGACGAGGTAAAGGCCTGAACCACCTTCTTCTCGGTTTTGGGCGCCCCATTCAAGAATTCCTTCCGCAGACGATCGTTCATGAGGATCGACTTCAAGTCTGTAGGTCGACGGTCGATGTTGGTACGGAGGCGTGCGAGAGGTTGAGATTCTGGGAACCACGACCCACCACCTTGCGATCAATGTCAGGTAGGTACTGGTAGGGGACGGGGATCAGTCTCACCTAGAAAGCTCTGCCCCGGAGAAATCTGGATGTAATAGGCTGCATATGGACCTTTTCTACCTGTTCTCGACCATGCGGCTGAGAAGTATGCCTGCAGTGGTCAGCGCCGTGTCCATACTGGTAGTTTGATTTGTTCACCTTGTACGGCGTGGGGTCGGGAGAGAAGCGAACATCTCTGTAGATACGGAAGACCTTGAGAATGAGCTTCTGCATACCCTGACATATAATCGAGTACCTACGATATCCTTGACAGGTAGTTCGGGTATCTCATCATCCACTTCTGTCAGCTTCTCCGTAAGCTTTTCAACGAAGCTCTTCCAGTCATTCTCTGCTTGTCGAAATTCAGGATCATGGACTGTAGCCTGTCAGTTCCAGCTCCCCAGGTAGCCCGAAGTCTACAGATCTGCTATATTCTGCGCAGTCTCAAAAGTCATGGTTACTCTCGCATGCCCTGCAGATGGGCATGCTAGCTCAGACAATCAACGATACTCACACTTCAACCATTCTCTTCGATTGTTATCCCTCAGTTCCCCCAAGAACTCCAAAGTATTCGAATGAACTCGCCCATCCTTGTACGGAGTCTTGCCCGCCGGCTTTGCTTTTGGCTTCTTGATGACAAGCTCAGTGCCCGGCTCCGGAAGTTCGTCCTCCCCATTGCCATACCCATTACTACCCTTGCCACTCATCCCATCACGAGATGGTGGTATCAGACTTGCTTCCTTGCCGTAGGCCTTGTAGACATCACGTTGAGCCTTGCCCTTTGTCTTGGGAGCGGGTCGGCCTTTTGACCTGCGCCGTTTCTTGTCGTCACCTTCGGAGCTTTCCTCGGGTTCCTCAGTGTCTTCCCCATCGTCTTCATTGCTGGAATCGTCATGATCGGAAGTCTTGCTATTGGCTTCGGCGGCGGAGAAGTCGCTCTCGTCCTCGGCGTCGTCGTCGCCTTCGTCGGTGGAGGTGAGTCCGGTGGCGTCATCGTATTCGCGCTTGGGCTTGTCGGTGAAGTGCTGACTCTTTTTCGGTGTGGTCTTCTGACGTGTGAAAGCCCTCGTGCTACTATCTGATGATGTCGTGGTCGCCTTTTTGGCTTGCTTTGTAGCACGAGGGGTAGTGGACGGACCTGATTGAGAGCGCTTCTTGCTGGTTCTGTTCACGGTCTCCAATGACTCATTCGTAACTCCAGAAAGACGGCCGGATCTTCGCACCATTTCGATGGTCTGAGGGAGCGTCGTGATTGACTCGATATACTCTGTCTTGCGGTGGCGCCGAGATGCGTCTCGGGCATCCGTCTCGGCCGAGAATGTCTTCACTTCCGTAGATACGGCCTTTTTTGGTGTACAAGGTCGATTAGCCGTATGGTAGAATCACGAATGCATATTCTTTGACCGCCTGTGAGCATTCCAATCTGGTGATTGAGGTTGTTGATTATCAGAACGTCTGATGAGTGGCTTGGGTCACGATGTCCACATATAACAAGCCCGGGACAATCACAAGAATTACTGCTTGGATTTGTATTTCATTTTGTCTCTTAAAACCTCCTCAAATTACCCTACTTGGATCGCTCGATCATTGCAATGTACATTCCTCTGAAAAAAAGCAAGGCATCTGCCATGCCACTTGCATAGCCAGGCGTGAAAAGCCTGGCGCCCCTTTCTCCTCCCCTCCTCCGCCTCTGACTCCCCCTCACCTTCCGACTAGGCCTGCCTCACCGTACCGCTATGGGGAGCGGTCGATGAAGAGGCAGCCGGAGAGGATCAGGTGGAGCTAGGCTCCTTCCCCTTTCCCTTCTCACCCTTCTCCTCCGCCTTGCCGAGCTTGATACCAGCGCGGCCACAGATCTCGGCGAAGGTAGGAGCAGTACGCCCCGCCTTGCCGGCCTGTCCGGTGCTGGTACCGGTAGTTGGGGAAGTGAAAGAGGCAGCGTCCGGGTTGAGCTTGCCGCCCTTCCATGCAGTGCTGTCTGTCGATGGACGGGGAGGTGACATTGGGAACATGCCTCCTTCAGGGATCTCCTTGTCCGCTGTAGCTTTGCTCTTGCCTTTGTTAAAGACAGCGAAGAGTGGCTTCGCTCCCAGGTCTGGGAAAGCGTCTGTAAAGCGCTCGAGGATGGGAGACTTCTGAGACTTCCTGGCTTCTGCAGGAGTAGGTGGCATGCATGAGCCTGGACGAGGCTTGCCGATGATCATGTCATCAGGAATGGCGCGAGTCTCAGTACGGACTTTGGGGCGAACGATGTCGATGGGAGCACTAGGGACATAAGTGTCCGCGGCAGGGACGGTCGGCAGCGGCTGTGTCGGAGGTGGACCCGATAGTGGCGGGAAGAGACCAACAGCAGATTCGTACGTTGGTGGAGATGCACCTTCTCTGCTGTAGCGAGGTGGACTTGAGGTGAAACCGCTGCGTAAATGGCCACCTGGGGTGGGGTCGAACTGACGGCGAGGGGGAGAAGATTCGATGTCGCTGACATCCTTCGCCTCATCCTCGACAGATAGCTTCATGCCAGGAGGGAGGACGAGGCCTGATCGCTTGTTCTGCCAATGACTGGTAGTGGACCTGCGTTTGGGGAGATCGGAGATGACACTCTCCCAGCGCTTGTTGTTGGCACTGACGACATTGGGGCGAGAATAGATCAAGTTACCCTTAGCATCGTATCCAGGACCAGTGAAGTTGTTGTCCCACATCTTGCTCTGATCACTACCATAATTGAGAGGCATGAATGGATCAGCCATGCAGTCATCTTCAAAGACAGGATCGCGCTGGTGTGAGGTTGCAGGACTCGGTGACTGAGGTTGGGTCTTGCCAGCGACGGTTGGGGGAAGTGCGACACCCCCGGCAGAAGGGGTATGAAGACCTGGACTGGCGAAACCGGGGGCTCCAAGACCAGCAATACTGGCGATAGAGGGCATTGCATACTCGGACAGCTTGATGGGGTCGGAGTCTTTGGCGGCAGAAGCGAAGCGTGAAGCAGGAGATGAACCAGTCGGGCTGACCCTGGCATGCCTTGAAGACGCACTGGGTGGGGGTGAAGCCGGGTTCCCACCGAAGCCGGCGGATGATTTCTTGAATGACTGTCCGCTTGCAGCAGAGGGAGGACCGAACTTGAAAGATGCAGCGGAAGCTTTGGAAGACTGATGAACAACAGAGCTCGAGCTGGTAGAGTCGGTGATGTCTGGCAGCTGACTCTTCTTAAGCACACGCTGTAGGCTTCGGACAACCGTGTCCCAGTCAAGAGCGGCGACCGACACAAGATCAAGCTCCCTAATGTTGTCCGGGTAGGCAACAACGAGAGCACCAAAGGGGTTGACTGAGACCGCTGCAGCTTGTTCTTCGGTGAGCATTGCATCGTGAGCGAGGATGCTGGCCTTGTGGAAGAGTGAGGCGTAGAACTGATAGCAGATTAGCAGATGAACAGCATTTTGAGCGCCATGACTTACCTGAACTACTTCGACCCTGACACCCTTCTTCTTATCCAGGACTAAGAAAGGCCAGTAGGCGGAACATTCACCGACAGGGGTATAGCCGACATTGTGAATGATCTCAGTAAAGCCAGCTTTGCAGACAAATTGGACGACTTCGTGCTTCTGCGAGTGACTGAAGTTTACCGTGACGACCGCGCACACAAGCTCCTGAAGCAGGAGTGGAGTGATGAGGTTAGAGTCGGCACCAGAGACGAGTCCCTTGATAAGCAAGCGCACCATGCTCTTGGCGGCCTTGAAGAGAATGGCACGCTCACCAATGGTGATAAGCTCAGGCTTGTACCATGGATACTTGTGGACGATGCTAATAACCGCCTCATAGACACGGTTAGAGGAGCGGCTGATGAAGGGAGACTGGTAGGATTAGCAGGTGGGATCAAATGAGGTGACAGACAACGTACGCGCTTGGGTTCCTCCGCATGCTTTGTCAACTGAGAGCACTCTTCAATCGTGATGAAGCCGCGGAAGCCGGTGGTGAAGCCATCGGCAGGCTTGAAGGGAACTGGAATGGATCCCCACCACTGAAGGGAAATGGCCTTCGGGAAGAGCTTCGCCATAAGGGTTGGCATGTCGGACAGCTCAATGACGACATGGCGATCACCAATCTTTGGAGCGCGACCACGTTGACGACGATCATGATAGTGAGTCATGACATCTTCGGCGGCCTCCTTGCTGTCCACTTCGACAAAAGCTTCGTTGGTCTTTCCGGTGTTGCGATCCATGATGATGTGGATGGCGTAGAAGGGTGTGCCCTGTGGCTGGTGAACGACACGAGCATTGCGACCGATGGCAGCGAGAATCTCCTGCTTGGTACACTCAAAGGGGATCTATGTTGAATTAGATTGAAAGGACCCCAATCCTGGATGTATGAGACTCACGTTGATGATCTTGATGACTCCATTGTCGGCGACCTTGAGGTGGATAGCCGGGTTGGTGAGGGGGACGTGAGACACAGCTTCTTCGATTCCTGGCAATCTTCCGTCACCATGAGTCGCAGCGAGCATAAAGGGCGGGTCCTGAACAACATCGTCCAGATGTGAGTCCCAGTGACGGATGGGAGGATCACCAGCGGCGGCGCCAAAGCTGAACCGACCACGACGTCTACCAGAGCCGGCAGGGCTAGGAGAAGCGCCGCGACTGCTAGCAGGTGAGACACTAGCACGTCCACTGCGACTCTTGATGCGAGCAGCAAGTCCTGCGGGGCTTTGTGCACCTGGACGAGTCTGAGCGTAGCGGCCGTCACCTGAAGATGGTGGGGACTGGTAGAAGGGGTCTTCCGGGACAGAGTCGAGGTTGAGCCAGTTGGGACGGTTGGAGTGAGTGCCCAAGCTCAAGGTGCGGTCAGGGCTACCAGTGCTTGGACTGTAATGATACCCACGAGGGATGTCCGGGGGACTGGCTCCATAGCTTGTGGTGTTGCGGCGGTGGAAGGTGCGCCCGGGGACTGGTGTCTGAGGGGTAAACCCTGGGCGGCTGGCGCTGCTTGGAGAGGAGACTGGGTTGGACTTTGGTGAGAGCGGATGGAAAGCAGCTGGTGGCGAGCTACCAACAAGGATCTCGGCGGCTTGACGAACATGGATTGCGCACACGGTGTGTTTGCAGGGGAGGAGTTGATGTGTGGGAAGTGAGGTGCAATTCTTGCAGTCCTTGTTGCCGATCACCATCCTGGGGTCTGGAGGCGGTGGAATTTTATGCTTGCCTTTTTCCATGTTAGCTATCTGTCAATTGATATTGTAAACAAGTAGTCAGTCGCAGCGCAGCGCAGCGCAGCAAAGTCGTCGAGCAGTGATGTGAGGTGTTGGGACTCGTTGTTGTGTTTTTGAGGTGAAGCTGAAGCCGGAGGAAATAGAAAAATTGTGTACTCACCGATCGATCCCGCTACCAGCTTGTGACGACGTAGTAATTTGCAAAGGACTGAATGACAGCGCACTACCCGCTATATCAAACAGAGCGGGGCGGAGGTGACGATGCTCGTGACAGCTGGCGGTACGCCACGAGTCGGCAGCGGGGTTGGTGAGGATGTCGGACAGTCGGTATGTGGCAAGAGAAAGATACAACAATATGATTCAGAACTGTACAGCTGTTTGGCTGTGGGCAATTGATCTGTCTGATCGATTGTTGTGTTATTGAAGAGTAAAAGAAGACGAATAGAAGGTGGGTGAATGTCATGCCAGGCAGGAATCTCTTTGTGAAAAGACGAGCATCGCCGTGGTGATGTGACATGTGCCTGGCCTGAGCTTGATATTGCGGCTCTGACGTGGTTGGATTGACGCAATCCATTGGCTACCATAGCGGTGGGAATTGGGAGGGCGGATCGGACGAAGCCTGAAACAAGAGGCAGCGGGGAGTAATTCTTGATATCTCAATGCATAATCTTGGCCGCCGGGTTGCAGGCGGAGGTTTCATGATCAAAGCAGAGGGAGTGAGAGATAGTTGAATGACTTCACCTTGCTTACCTGGTCCAAAACTACATATTCAAGGACTGTGACATCTGTGAGGAACTCTTGATCACGTTACATTCATCTATGTGTACTACTGCGCCGTCACATCGCAGGCGGCGCATTGGTCGTCGATGGAAGCGTTGAATTCTTTTGTCGCTAAGATTGATCATCAAGGGCCAGAGCGCCAGAAACTATGAGCTGTCGACTCATCGATGCTGCACTTTAATCGAACTGGCAGATATTAGTCGTCGCCGGCTTCGACATCGCGGCGTACATACAGGTGTCAGGAATGATTCAGCAACGAATCGAGCTCTCGCATTCAGCTATTGTCTGTCAATAGGTGCTCTGCATGTGGTAGACATTACACGTACGAAAAGCTTCATCTCCGAAATCTCCTTGTCTACCTCTTCCATGAACTGTATTATGAAGTCGACCAGCTTGTGCTTCAGCATCTCCGCGGTGTGATAGTTGGTGATTAGGAAAGAAATGTCGTAGCCCTATGTAAGTCAGCCAAGTCTTTGGGTCTTGCTTGTCGTTGTGCCTGCCTTGATCGGCTTCCTCCTCAAGATGAAGAAGGCTTCCGCTCTTTGTGTCAAGAACCTTGTGAACTTGTGTACCAGAATATGCTCAATCTCGTCCGCCTGTTTGATCCGTATGCTGATCCGCACGCTGTTGATACTCGGCTCGATGAAGACCTTCTCATTCTCGTTTCTCGACACGGTGAGGGGATTCAGCAGGACTTCTGGCGACGTCTGAGCTTCGACTTCGGGCACATTGTGTCGTTCAGCTGTTTGAGAGGCAAAGTCGGAAAGTGACATGGCGGCTGTAAGAGAAGATCGAACACATTGCAGGTATGGCCGTAGTGATTGCGACTGAATGGTCGTCAGTTCAGGCACCAAGCCATGGATATGTTCCCCTACCATTTTGAGACTGTTCGGAGAGCGTCGCGGTCACTGAGATATCAATTGACTGCGAGGGTTCACTGCAGAGCGGTTCGGAGTGACTCGCAGTCTTTAGCTGAGTGGTGGATGCGATGAGCAATTGAATGTAATTGTGTCTGTCAAGGTGACAAGCGTGAAGTCGACGAAGCTCGCCTTGGCACAGTAATGATGCCCCGAACATGCGGAGGCACGGGCAAAAGAAGAAGGCGGTGGAGGGGCAGAGAGAGGAGGGCAAGCTCAGCTAATGTCGGCAGACCCTGTACACCGATGACATCGCCTGTCCAAACAAAATTCCAGAACCGGCTATCGACTTCAATCACTTCTCCGTCGCTCATCATATAGATTCCTGTGTCATTAGCGCTTCATCGACTCTCATCACCTCACACTGTTGTGTACACTTGTGTTGACACAGGCCATCTCGAACGACACAGAAACCATGGCGTCGATTCCAGGTCAGTACTTTGCGCGGGCTATTCACCGCTTCGGCAGCTAACACGTGTAATAGTCATCATCAAACACCAGGGCAAGAAGCATGAGGTCGAGCTTGACCCATCGGCCACGGGCGAGGAGCTCAAAATGCAGCTATACTCTCTGACCAACGTCGAACCAGAGCGACAGAAGATCTTGATCAAGGGCGGCCAACTCAAGGATGACACCCCTCTGTCGTCCCTGAATGCGAAGAAAGGACAGACATTCATGATGATGGGCACGCCGTCTGGAGATGCATCGAGCACCATCACGCGACCAACGGAGCAGATTAAGTTTGCAGAGGACATGACGGAAGCAGAACTCGCACAGCAGGATGGTGCCACCCCTGCGGGTCTGCAGAATCTGGGCAATACCTGCTACCTCAACTCGGCCTTGCAAACACTACGAGTGATTCCTGAACTGAACGACGCACTGTCACAGTACAAAGACAGGTAAGTTGAAGGCCTGGCACGACGAGCTCCAAGCTAACGCAGTACAGCTCAGCATCCGGGTCAGCTTCAAACAACATGCTCGGCGACTTCAACATGGGTGGTTCTTCACTTGATCTCACCGGATCCCTGCGCGATCTCTACAAGCAAATGTCGGAAACGCAGGAAGGCTTCCCACCCCTTCTACTTCTCAACTCCCTCCGGTCACAGTTTCCTCAATTCGCTCAAAAGGCAAAAGATGGTCGCGGATTCGCACAGCAGGATGCAGAAGAGGCTTGGTCATCGATCGTACAAACGCTCCGTCAAAAGCTCAGATTGGAAGGCGACAACAAGACCACTCCGCCTCGTACGAACAACTGGGTGGACAAGTATCTGGCCGGTACATTCGACCAGACCATGGTCTGCGACGACGCAGAAGCCAAGGAAGAGCCGGTCAAGAGTCAAGATGTCTTTTTCAAGCTCGATTGCAATATCCGAGGAGATACCAACCACATGCGGGAAGGCGTCAGCATTGGTCTTAACGAGACCATTGAGAAGCAGTCCCCATCATTGAACAGGGAAGCGACATACACCAAAGCATCCCGCATCAGCCGACTGCCAAAGTATCTCCCCGTCCACTTTGTCCGCTTCTTCTGGCGCCGCGACACTCAGAAGAAAGCAAAGATCATGCGCAAGGTGACTTTCCCAATGGAGTTTGACATTGCCGAGTTCTGCACCGAGGAACTCCGAAAGCAGATCATCCCCGTCCGCGATCGGATACGAGAGGTGCGTAAAGAGGAGGAAGATGTTGAGCGTGCAAAGAAGAGGCAGAAGAGGATACAAAAGGAGGCAGCCGACCTGGACGCACTCGGACCCAGCGAGCCGCTGACGAAGAAGACTGCGGCGGAGCGACAGAAGGAGAAGGAGAGCGAGACCAAGGAAGGCGGTTCCAAGAAGGAGGAGAAGAAGAACGGCCAGGACGTGGAGATGAGTGGAACGGAGACATACAAGACGGATGCGGAGATCGATGCCGAGCGGGCAGCCAAGGTGCTGGAGATGAAGAAAGAGCTTCTGTCTGTTGTGGACCCGGAACTGGCGGCCGATGAAGCATCGAATCAGACGGGTCTGTATGAACTCTGCGGCGTCGTTACACATCAAGGTGGAAGTGCAGACAGCGGTCACTACACGGCGTATGTCAAGAAGGGACCGAAGAAGGACGGGACGGTGGAGAATAAGTGGTGGTGGTTCAACGACGACAAGGTTTCAGAGGTGGATGCGGAAAAGATCGAGACCTTGTGCGGTGGTGGTAAGTCCATTTTTCCCTTGTCATGTCTGTTCTCAGGCTGACTCTTTCACAGGTGAAACACACTCTGCTCTCATCCTCCTCTACCGGGCTGTGCCGCTACCGACCAAAGAATCTCTCGAAGCCGAGGAGAAGAGGCTGTCGGCCGCAAAGGCGTAGTGGGCCTTTGCTCTTCAATAGAGGCCGCCACGCGCTATGGACACAACAGCTCGGGCAGCGAGCTATCTTGTGGCTTCCGCTGTGGCCTGATCTCATCCATAGCGATTCACGAACATGCCAGATGGTCGCTGTGTTCGTCGGCTCACATATTCCTCGTTGTTGCCATCATGTTGTAATCTTGTGTGTGCCATCTGTATCCCGTCTCTCATCCTCCTCTGTTTTCCACATCCTTCTCTACACCTCGCTCAGCCTGCGCGAATGTCTCCTCCCCAAGCACCTTGC
Organism: Elsinoe ampelina; assembly: GCA_005959805.1. Lineage (NCBI taxonomy): Eukaryota > Fungi > Ascomycota > Dothideomycetes > Myriangiales > Elsinoaceae > Elsinoe > Elsinoe ampelina. Next base: position 46,152 of record SMYM01000013.1, read on the forward strand.
TAGCAGCCATGAACATGCCACCTGTGTAGCCTCCTAGGCCTCTCATGCTCTCGGCCTGCACCGCCGTCATCCTCAGCAGATTCTCCAAGTCGCTCATGTGCGCTGTCAATTGGGCGAGTTGGGCATGGAGGTGGGAGAGCTGACGCTGCTTTGTCGCTGACGCCGGGAGGGTAGAAAGGCGGCTAGTACTACCAGATGTCGAGCGCTGGGTGGACATGATGTGGTGTTGTTGACGATGACGTGGTAGAGAGAGTAAGGTAGTGGTCCCTTCTGTTTACTGTACCGTCGCGTGTCGAGAAACGGCAGGGGGCCAATTGTGGAGGATGCGAAAGCTTGTCTTGAACCCGTCACGGAGCTAGTCCTGAGAAAGCATATCATGCGCGTACAGCGGCTTCTCAATCGGGCGACTTTTGCGCGTACAGCAGCTGCTCAATAGTGGGTCGCCTAGCATTCCTCTGGGCTGCTCTCCCATTTCACGCATTTGCGCTGAGATTAAGACGGTGAAGAAGAGGGGGGAGGCGCGTTCGTTCAACGGTATGGCTGTACGTGTACCTTATATCTCGTACTATCACCAGACAACAAGTCTGGAGTTGTGGTGAAGAAGATCAGAAGCATCTCCTACTGCGCCGCCTGGAAAGGAAGCTAAGCGAGGCCCAAAACAACCTCCGTTCGTTTGCTCATGCTCGTCAGATTTTCGACATGCCGCAGGATCTCTGTTCCTCCGTTTAGGGGCCTTGTCATTCGCTTGTCATTCTCTTGCGCAAGCACTTGGCGGATGGATGGGAAATGGTCCGCACCTATCGTCGCCCAAAGGCCCAGTCTTCTCGCAGGAAGTTATCAGGGAGCACATGCCCTTCGCTTGCAGATCTACGAGATTTGCTGCACCTGTCACCGGCAAGTTGAGATCCGACTGATCTGACCTCTCCCCTTCTACTTTTCTTCTACCTCCCTTCCATCTTCGACATCTTCATCTCTTCTCGTCGACCGCCCACCATGTCCTCCCGCCGCTTCTGCACTGAAGTCACCTCCATCTGCCCCGTCTCCCGCACCACTTATGGCTACATTCCAAACCTCGGCGGCAATGCGTTCCTCTGCGCCTTGTTCGCCGCCTGTGCCCTCTTCCACATCGGCGCCGGCACCTACCACCGCTCGTGGTCCTTCATGGTCGCCCTGGCTGGCGGAGCGATCATGGAAGCCATAGGCTACGGAGGACGGATAATGATGCACGCCAATGTGTGGGACCAGACGGCATTCAAGATCCAGATTTGTTGTTTGGTGTTGGCCCCTAGTTTCATCGCGGCGGGCATCTACTTGTCCTTGAAGCACATTGTGCTCTACGTTGGGCCAGAGAGCAGCAGGCTTAAGCCGAGACTGTATACTTGGATCTTCATCGGGTTCGATGTCTTCTCAATCATCGTCCAGGCTGGAGGAGGTGGTATCGCAGCAGCTGCGGGCCCAGAGAACAGGAAGCTCTTGAACACCGGCAACAACCTTATCATTACTGGAATTGCGATCCAGGTCGTCACCATGGCCGTCTGCGGCCTGTTGGCACTCGACTACATGCTCCGTCATAAGAAGGCAAAGAAGAACGGTGTGGTAGTCAGCAAGAATCAGGGAGGGTACAGCAATGGTCCGACGGTCAACTACAAGAAGTTCTTGGTGTTTGTGGGTGTCGAGATCTTCGCCTACGTCGTGGTGTTGATCAGGTGTATATACCGGTAAGTCCTACCAGCATGGGTAACCAGTCGGTGCTGACAACCACAGTCTCCCAGAAATGGCTGGCGGATGGGGCAACCCGCTCATGAGAAACGAAAAAGAATTCTTGGTCCTTGACGGCATGATGATCGCGCTGGCAGTATTGGCATTCACCGTCTTCCACCCCGGCTGGTGGTTCCCTCCCATGGGTGGACGATGGCAAAGACAGAGAAGCGCCATGGAGGCCGGATCCGATTCACCGGTGAGCGAGGAAGAGGTCAAGGCATGATTTGGTATCACGTCTAGTAGGATTGCATCGCGTTAGCGGTCGTTTTCAGCTGCACATATCGGATTTCTTCACGACAGCACGAGACTTGCTTCAGCCATGAACATAGAAATAGACTTTCATTGTCATGCTTGGTGTACTTATCCACGGCCATATTGTTTACGGGCAGATCGTCACATCGCCCGCCTCCGCAATGACCTCGCGCTTCTTCGGTACGGGCAGGGTGAACTCAGAGGCCGTATCCACAGGCCCCGTTTCGGTGGTGCCCTCCACAATCTTTGCGTCCCTCTTCCCGTATCCTCCGGCGATGACTTTGCATTCAGCCACGGCCTGCTTGGTGGCATCGCTCTCGCTCGTCGCCGTCAGCGTCACCACTGCTTCTCCCGCGATACCAGCTCCAGCTCCAACAGCAACACCGACAGTCGTGCTCTCGCCAAACTTGGCACTCGCCAGCGCATTCGGCACTTCCACTCTCCATCCTTCACCATCCACAGAGGCCTCGAGTCTGTACACATCGCTGCCAAAGTAGTCCACCAACTCCCTGCTTGCATTACCTGCGCTGTAGGTGCCAGTGTTGGTCAACTCGAAATCACAAGTCGTCCCCAAGCCATTTGCTGAGCCACGAGCCTTGCCCTCGGCGACCTCGACACCGACTGTGCTAGGCCCTGAACCTGCCAGAGACCTCGCAGCGACGACGTATCTGAGCACGCCAGACTCGTCTCTGCTAGGGCTGATGACGTACAGATGCAACCCGTTGGCTTCGTCGACGTATTCGAATTCACTGCCACTTCTTGTACCGGCATGGAATAGTGCATCCGCCAGCTGTCGGTAGTCGCCGATGGTCAGCATGCTGGCTGTCCCATCAGGACGGTAGAAGTCGACGACGTTGATGTCTTGCGGGTTGGCATCGATCGTCCACTGGAAAGGCTGAGTTCGATCGCTGGTCTTGGTCTTGGAAATCATGACACCCGAGTCGGGAGTGAAACTGTCCTGACCTATACGGTCGATGACTTCAAGCTCATAATTATTGTAACCACCGCCGTCGCAGAGCGGGGTAGTGCTCACATTGCAAAATGGCGAGAGGTCCGCTGGGAGCATGATGCGGACCCCCTTAAGCCCGTTGAAGGGGCGTTCGTCGATCGCACGGGCGGTCAGTTCGGCGGTGAGAATGCCAGATGCAGCGAGGGTAGAGGATGAGAGGGTCAGAACAGAGGAGTTGTCAAGTAGGCCGAGTTGTGTCTTGTCACGAACGGTGTGCAGAGAACCCATGCTTGCTCCTTGTAGGGCAGGAATCTGCCAACGCGTGTGTGGGCCGCCAGGTCCGTTGAAGCTGCCGCGGGACATCATCGACCAGGGACCGGTATATGCTCGACGAGCGGGTACCCCGTAAGGATTGTTGTAGTTGTCGCCGATACCGAGAAGATGGGAAAGCTCGTGGGCAAACGTAGATGCACCCGAGGATTCGGCTTGAGTAGAGGAGCCCCTACCAGCATTTGGCCAGATCGCAGCAGCGGATGCCCAAGACGTCCAGTCGACATATCGAGTGTCTGCCCAATCGGGAAGAGAAGAATTACCTGGCGGACCGAATTCTGGGGGCACATCGTCGCGTGTCAAGAACTTCATCTCGCCAAATTCCTGCCATGTGGATGACTCGTCTTGACCGGCGGAGAGAATGAAGACCAGCTCGTATGCATCAGCCGTGGCATTGCCGACTTCTGCACGCCATGCCCCTAGTGCATCTGTTCTCAAATCGACTGAGCAAGGGGCCTCGGGGCATGCTCCTGGGTTGAAGCCGTTCCTGGTGTCATCGATGCCGTACTGGAATGACTTTCGGGGCAGCCTGTATGGCCCGAATCCGGTCAGGTCGACGCCGTACCTACCAGCGGAATCCTCCATCCAGTACTCGTGAAGGGTGTGCTCTTGGTTCAGACTTTGGGGCACATTGAGCAGGTCGTGGTAGTATGAAACGACATCCTCCCGCTTCAGATCAGATATGATCGGTTGTGGATTCCCAAACACGTCGGAGAGTGCAGGCTTCGTGACAACAAAGTCCATATCAGGGTAGTCGACGGCCACGAGAGCAATGTTGAAGTTGCGAATGGAGCCTTTGACTGCAGGGTTCGACCAATCGGTGCCTGGCGGTGCTTTGAAGTCTGCCCAGGTCATGTTGTCGGGATTGACCCATCGTTGCTGATCGAGGATGGCGAAGGGATCTGGTTCTTGACGGGAGACAGGTACTGCTTGGACGATACTAGCTGCGAAGACCAGAAGGCCAACCCTTGTCAAACCCATGGTGAGTTGTACCGGTAGGTAGATTTCTGAGAGAAGAAGGAGAGGCTATACAGCATACTTATCTGGTAGTGTCCCGCGCAAAGAGGCGGCATTGCTTGCTTGCCAGGTCGAGTTTTTGCCCCGCAGGTGCCATATCAAGTTTAGCAAGATACAAGGCTTATCACTGCCACCTACTGCTTCTGTCAATGCTTGTACGAGAATCTGCAGCTCATTCGGCAGACGATCTGCTCCTGCCAAGTCGGATTGACGCCGGGTACTGCAGCTCAATATAAAAAGATTATCGTTGGAAGAGGAGAATGCGGACCAGGAGGAAGCAAACAGACTGGAAGGCGAATCGTGTCGAGTGCGCAAGGGCGGAGCCTCCGGAGCTTGGGGGTCATGTCTTGGCAGACTGGGCTCGATCAGGAAGGCGTTTCAAGCTTCAAGCACATGCAAAGTCCGACTCCTACAGCATCATCAACGTATTGCAGTCGCTTCAGCTCCAGTTCTGTGGCCCCTGCTGGATACTAGACGATGGATCTTGAGACCACACAGACATGACTACATCCTCTGCTCAAGCTGCACGTCGCTGGATTATCACCCTCGGGGTCGCTGCCATCACCGTATCTGGAGCATATGCCGGAGCGAATCTCGCAGTGGACCAGGACAAGAAAAAGGTATACCGGTGTGCTCATAACCTCGGTAGGCTATCTGACCATGTTTAGGAGCGACAAGCACTCCAACAGGCGGGTCCCACAGAATTGATAGCCCAACTCGAAATGTACCGAACTCGCTTGATAGGGCAGCGGAACGATCTAGAGAAAAAGCTAGACGAGATTAGTAGAAGGAAAGCGTCAAAGCAGCAGAATGGAGGATGAGAGGTCACGGGTGATATCATGCGTACTGCAGAACCCATGGCTCATGGACATGTGTCCTCAGTGACAGCTGCACATCCATGCGGCTCTTCACCCCACCAGCCACCGATTAAGAGCGCCAGTAGTCACACTTGCCACCCCTGAGAGCATTCCCGAGACCAGACTTGCCGCACAAGCCACGGCTCCGACGGGAGCACTCGGCCACGAGGGTAGGCGACCAGGATACTTGGCAGGGGTACGACGAGAGGCATACAGAGTTGATCAGCTCACGATGGGTGAAACCGACGGGAACGGTGGTCGGACATATAGTGCATGTAGAGTGACCTTTGCCCTCCAATCTGGCGGACTGGATTGGTTTTTCTCGCCTCGATTTGTACAATGTGATGTGCCGGCAGCTTGCTCGTGAAGCAACAAAAGCGAGTCCGACTCGAGGTATCTGGTAGGTAATTCCGATCGCATTGGTTGGCTTTGGCGGTCATTGACACAACCTGAACGGCAGCCATGCTCCGAGGCACGTGCACAAAATTGCTGCTGCCGCCTTTGCCACGTCTTTCCGCGTCACGCGTTTCGCCTTCGCCAGATACAGCACATTTGCTCTTTACTGATCGAGACGATTTCAGAGGGCGTGTATCTCGCCCAGCATGTTCTATTCGCACGAGAGTCAGTGGCACACCCCCCGCCCAATATCTGCTGCTGACCATCGATAGTCCTGACCAGTCGCAAATATGGAGTAGCGACGGTATGGTGAGTGTCAGATGGTAGCCAATTGCTCTGCCCTAGCTAACCAATTGACAGGCTTGTCGCTACTTTGGGCGCCAGTGAGGCTCGACGCAAGCTCAACAAAGCAGAGATACAGAAGGTCGACGTCCCAAAAGCCTGCGAGACCATCACGAATCCCGAAACACCCCTAGCACTTCGTCTGCAAAGCAACCTCCTCTTCGGCGTCTCAAAAGTCTACTCACAGCAGTGCATCTTCGTCCTCAACGATGCAGAACATGTCCGGTCACAAGTACGCAGCGCTTTGGGAGTCATCCGCGCGGCGACAACGACCTCTTCCAAACAGCATCTCGGCAAGAAAGACCAGATTAATTTACCTGACGATCCTAATTTCAACCTCGAGCTCGACTTGCTTGTTGATCTTGACGAGTTGACGACCAACGCAACGACCCGCATACCGGATTCCAATCTAGAGAGCCTCAATCCTCAGTCCAGCCAGCAATCTTTCGAGCAGGATTTCGCGGCTTTGACACAGGACAATCCGCTCTACTCGGATGGTATCTCAGTCGGCGAGAATTTCAGATCACGCACAGAGTCCAGAGCAGGGAGTGTACATGATGGTCCAATAAGTCGACTTGGTAGCGATCACTTGAATGAGAGCACACAAAGACGCCTTCTGGATGATGTCGGCTTTTCTGTCGGCGAAGATGGGACTATCATTGACGATCCGCCTGCGGGGGCGGTCGCGTCAACAGACACAGGTGGAGCTCTCCTCGGGCAAGACGACATGATGGAGGACAGACCAGCCGCTGACGAAATACGAGACCACATGGTATGTTGACAGCCCTTTGGCGCGAGATGTGGATCTTCGGCTGACCACAATCTCTCTTCAGAGTGATCCACAGCTTCCTCCGCTCGATGACTTCCATCTCTTCCCAGATGCCCAAGCTTTCTCTCCTCGCCCGCAGCAGCAGGAGCAGCCGGATGTTGACCTACCAACTGGATCCGCTGCAGAAGTTCAGCAACAAGAAGATGAGGATACTCCTGCCCAAGCACATGAGCAGTCAGCGGCTGCTCCGAATCGTGCCCAGCGCCAACGTAGGACGCTGCCTCTGGACTCTCAAATGGAGCTGCGCAACCAAGATATCTCGGACTGGAATGACAACTACGTACAGCACATGCAGCGAGATGCTGCTCATCGTTTCCATCAACGTAATGCTCATGTTGCGAGGATCAACGCCCAGGCTTGGCTCAATGGGGCTGGCTTGCTGGGAATTGGAAACCTTTTAGCCAATGACAATATCCCAGCTGCTCTGCGCATGTTTGCAGGTCCGAACATTCTCACTCCGCCTGACACACCACCTGATCATGGAAGTCCTGTATCATCCAAGCGGGCACGTTCAAACTCTTCGACATCTTCGTCACGGAGAGTTAGACCTCGCCTGACCTCGCAGGATCTGGAGCAGGGTCGTGGTAATGCCGGCGACGTCCAAGTTCCTCAACTTGACGACGATTTTGCGGTCGGGGCTGCAGACGAAGCTGAGCTGCCGACCGAAGTAGGTCGAGAGGCTCAGACCCCACTGGCCGATCGTCAGTCGTCGCAAATGCCATGGAACTTGTCCCACGGATCGTCCGCCCAGCGTCGCTTCAACTTGCCTACTGGCGGCTATGGTAGCAGTAGTGTCGCTGGTGCACCGCTCAGCCAGGGATTGAGAGGAAGCAGCATCGCGCCCAGTCCACTTCTGGGACGCGATCGACACGCGGAGGAAGAGGGCATTCTGGGAGAAGAAACGTTTCAGCTGCCCATGGATGATACCGCCATGGAAGATGCAATGCCTACTGGAGAAGATGAGAGCCAGCTGGATTCGCAGGGAGTCAGACGCAGCAGCCTCCCATGGGCGGTCAAGACGATGGACACAGAACAGCTCAACTTTGTGGCTTTTCTCATGGACAAGATCGATGAGAAAAGAGCCACAGAGCAAGACGGGCAAGACGGGCAAGAAGGTATCGCGCTGACATTCGACGAAGCCTTTTCACCAAAGAATACAGACAAGGTAATCGCCAGTCAGGCACTCATGCACATCTTGGCCTTGAACGGCAGGAACGTGCTTAAGGTCGAGCAGGACAATGACGAAGGATTCCGTCCGATATCCTTGACCGTACTTGAGGGTACTGCACCGGCATGAGGTGGCTTTTCCCGATGAGAAGCTAGTACGGTATGACCTTTGAGAGTAAAAGAGTTGGACCAGCATGAAGTTATGACAGCATGATGTTAACGCACTAAGATACTCCATTAGCCGTCCCAATGCATTTGCCCTTGCCTCTTATGGCTTATTCCAGTAGCCTCTATCCAGTCTGACTAGAGCCCCAAACCACCTCTGCCCTGTTCCAAAATGCCGGCCTGCTTCCTCAGGGCTTCTACCCTGAACTTCCTAAAGGCATCCTCGATTCGCTTCCGACTTTCCGGATTACGGTTCACCGACCTTTTCGCTGCTGCGCCTCCCAATAACAAGCCCAGCTCACCACCCAACAGCATACCTCCCAAGCCAAAGAATGTGTAGGTCGCCACATCCCCCGCCGTCGTCGGCTTGAGGTGCGGAGTAAAGTCTGGCAAGCTCTCCGTCCGCCCATTGGCGAACTTGACCTCGACGGGTTTCTCAGCGGCTTTGAAGGCGTTGAACATATTTAGCCGGGTACGGCGAAGGCGAAAGGCTGAATAGACACCCAAAGACAGGCCGATGATGGAGCCGATGGTGGTGGCGCTCGAGAGGCGTTTGGCTGCCGATTGGATGGCGTCGCGGTCTGATTGCTCGAGGCTTGACGGGTCAGCTAGTAAGTCCGAGGACTTGAAGAGAGCCTTCCACCTACTCATGGCGGTAGTGCTCGTCTGCGAGCTTTGCCAGATCCTGAGAGAGGCCCTTCCGGAGGGCGGCGGGGGTGTCGAAGGACATGATGGAAGGGGTCACGAGTCAAGTGCAATTGAGATGTGTGATCAAGGAGGCAAGTAACAGATACAGGTATGAGAGTTCTGGTACCGAAGGTAGTCGACCTCAAGCTCGTCGTGGTCGACGGATGTGTGATGTCATTCCGAGCTTCGCCGTTCAAATGCCAGTGATGAAGTTAGATGCAACCATGACATGTAGGTTTCCTCGTGGTCCGCAGTGCGTGATTCTGGCTTTACTTTTTCGCTTCTGTAAATGAAACGAGAGCGGATTCTACTGGCGAGCGCCCCCGAGGTCGTTGGTTGTTCAGTCACGCGGTTGTCCGGACCATTGCCTACCAGGCCAGAAAGCTACCCACAACCAGCATCCAAAATGGCTCGTCTCACGCTTGACAGCCATCTTGCTTGACCGTAGCCATCGGGCCATCGTCAGGTGCCTTCCAGACCCGTCGCCATCGTCGCTGGTCATGCTACGGCCGCAGATCCAGGCACCAGCTTCATCAAAGCCGTACTTCCGCGCTTTTGCATGATAGCAAGGCCTGATGTAATCCGGACGGATCAGATATGATGTATCGCAATCTGATAACTATTATCTGATTCGCCAAGGAGAGATGCGGGATCCAGGGAGCAAGGGACTGGAGCGATAATGGTGTATGCGAAGGTTGTGCGAGGGTGCGATGTCGGCTCCACATCTGAAGCAGTTCGAGGATGGTGTCACCGACGGATCAAAAACGCTATAAAAGGACCAGGAGTATCCTGCCAGGACTCCGAAACCCATCCCGTATCTTGATACAGCATCAACAATGGCAACACAACCACCAAGTGACGCTCTGCACGAGAAGGATCCAAGATGGACTGCCGTCGACGACTTTGCCTATGGCCATCTCTTCCCCGCCTCCACATCCCTGACAAAGACCCTGGGTCAGGTCCTCAAGCATCAGCATGATTCTGGTCTGCCAGACATTGCCGTCTCTCCTCTGCAAGGTGCCTTTTTAGCACTTCAGACTCGGCTCCTGGGCTCAAAGAACGTGCTCGAGGTCGGCACTCTCGGTGGCTACTCCACGACCTGGTTCGCCGCTAGTGACACTGTGAACAAAGTGGTCACGGTCGACTTCAATGCTAAGCACACCCAGGTCGCCAAAGAGAATATCCATACCGCCGGTCTGAGTGACAAGGTCGAGTTCATCACAGATACTGGCATCAATGCTCTCACCCAGCTCCGTGACCAGGTCAAAGCTGGAAGTAGGCCAGAGTTCGACTTTGTCTTCATCGACGCCGACAAGGAGAACAATCTCAACTATGTCTACCTAGCCCTGGACATGACTCCCGTCGGAGCTTGCATCATCGTCGACAATATCGTCAGGAGAGGCAAGCTCGCCGATCCAGAAGTCGCAAAGACCAATTCTGTCATCAAGGCCAGCCGAGAGTGCGTCGAAGCCGTGGGCAAGGACGACAGGCTCGATGCTACTTTGATCCAAACGGTGGGGGAGAAGAACTACGATGGCATGCTGATCTGTCGTAAAGTCAAATAGGCATCTTATCCCGCAGCAAAGTACGATAGTTCATGCCCAAACATGCAAAGTACCCCATATAACACTATCGACTAGCTGCTCAAACACACGCATGAGGCATCCTCCCCGGAACAATCACGGGCCCTGCATCTGTTCTACCAGACCCTAGATCTATTCTCATCCAATCGCAACATCTCCTTCCACTTCTGATACATCGGGTTATGCAATCAAAACCCGGCCGCGGTGGGGGATGCTGGATCGTCCCCTCCGCCTGACGATCATTTCAATCTACATGCCTTGCTCTGCGGGGAAGGACCTGCTAACTTCAACTTCTCCTCACACGCCGTCGGAACATGGTCACAGTACTGTCACAAGACGATGACACTCAGTAACGTGTGAGATGGGGTTTTGCACACGTCCCCCCCTTTGCACGCCACGTTATATACTTCTACACGTTCCGGTAAATTATCGGCGTTGATCGCGAAAATGTGATTGGTAAAGGACCCTGAAGTGTGCAAAGGGCATTCTCAAACGTTAATATGCACGGGTGCTTCGGTATAGACGACCAAGGGCAAGAGATTTCTCCTCGTATAAGAACACCATGTCTGCCAGGGATTTGGTCTTTGGCCACCCACGACCGCTATACGCTCATGATGGGCCGTTTCTCTTCCTTTGCCTTGGTGGCAACATATGTGTTGTCCGCCACTGCCCAGACGACCGTTGATACCACTGCCTTTGCTGCTCAACTCGCGGCAGGCTCAGGCGTCCTCCAGTCCCTCCGACCAAAGTCTGCTTCCACCTTTGACTTTTCCCCCTCGGACTATTTCTCTTTCCGCAGAGGAAATGGAAACTTCCACACTGGCGATCTGACCTTGAGGTTCCGTCAAGGTACATCGGGCAACTGGACATCTTCAGACACGGCCGCCAACAGGAACGTCCAGCTCACTACCTTGAATCAATCTGGTCGCTACACCACCGACCTCAACCCAGCCCTTCCTCAGGTCGGCTCTACCCTTAGTGTCTCACGCACCTGGTCCCAAGTCGATGGTGACTTGGCTCTCGAGTTCACAATCCGCAACAATGCTCAAGGGACGGTCGAGATTGGTGCCCTCGGATTCCCAATCGAATTCAACAACATCTTCGTCAACCGATCCGCGACGGATACCACCAACAAGTGTGTCCTGATCGACCCATTCATCGGCTTGCACGCAGGCTTCCTTCAAGTCACCCGACTCACAGGTACTGGACCTGAGCTCGTTGTCACTCCTTATGGTGCCGAGTCCAAGTTCGAAGCTTGGAGATTCTTGACCGAGCCTGACAATGCTCAACTCCCCTACCAAGACCAAACCTACGAGGGAAATTATGAGTGGCAGGTCTTGAGTAAAGCTTATGCCGAGAATGAGTGGAAGGGTGCTCAGCCATGGAACACACCTACCTCAAAGACACTGCAAGCTGGTCAATCTTTCACAGTCGGTTTGCGTTTCTCTGTAGCTCCCAGCGTGCAACAGATCGAGAGCACAATCTCAAAGACTGGCACCCCAGTAGCCGTCGGTATCCCAGGATACGTTCTACCAGCCGACCTGCAGGCCAGACTATTCATCAACACACGCCAGGCCATACGCTCCGTTGCCGTTGAGCCTCAAGGATCCATCAGTCTTAGAGCCGATTCAGACGTCCATGGGTGGAAGGCCTACACCCTGACTGCTGGCAGCGGAGCTTTTGGCCGGAGTCGTGTTGTGGTAACCTTCCAAGATGGTCGCCAGCAGTCCATACACTACTCAGTGACCAAGGCTGGCGCCACGACTCTCCGTGACATGTCCAACTTCCTCACCACCAAGCAGTGGTACACCGATGCTTCTGATCCATTCAAGCGAGCTCCTTCAGTGCTCTCCTGGGACCGCGAAGCCAACAACTTCGTCGCCCAGGACTATCGAGCTTGGATCGCAGGCATCTCTGATGAAGGTGGCGCTGGATCATTCCTGGCTGCCGGCATGAAGCAAGCCTTCAGCGCCGACCCAACAGAAGTCGACAAGATGGAGCAATTTGTCAACCAGACTGTTTGGGGTGATCTCCAGATCTCCAGTGGCACACAGACATACGGCGTCAAGAAGAGCTTGTTCTTTTATGAGCCGGCTGCTCTCCCGAACTACCAGTACAGGACCGACATCGACTGGAACACCTGGACCGCGTGGGACCGCCAGACTGCTTTTGCTGTCGACCGAGCCTATGACTATGTTCACGTCGCGAATGTGTACTGGTCTTTGTACCGTGCCGGCAAAACACACCCTGGTCTGTTGAAGCGCAACACTCCTCAGTGGTATCTGCTACAGGCCTACAACACGTAAGTCAGACTGCGTAATTCTACCCCGACAGCTACTGACCATCATAGTGTAATGTTCGTCTACGGTAACAACGGTGTCGGATACGGCGACGTCGGCCTCATGGGCGAGACCATCTGGGGTTTCATCCTCACTAGTCTTCGAGACGAGGGCCTCAACACCCAGGCCGATGCTTATGAAGCCAAGATGCGTGCTCGTCAAGCTACATGGGCGGCTCGCGCCAACCCATTCGGATCCGAAATGGCCTGGGACTCTACTGGTCAGGAAGGTGTATACTACTGGTCCAAGTATTTCAAGGACGAGACCACCGCTGCAAAGACGGTCAGTTCCATCAGAGGATACATGCCTACCATCCCTCACTGGGGATACAATGGCAATGCTCGAAGATACTGGGACTTTATGTATGCTGGCAAGTACACCGGCATTGAGCGTCAGATCCACCACTATGGCTCCGGGCTCAATTCGCTACCACTCTTCGAGACCTACCGCCTGTCCTCCAACCCAAGCAGTCTTGACTCCATCTATGACCTGCGTGTCGCCTATGGAGGTAATCAAGGTCCATTGTCCAACATCCAGTCAGACGGTTTTGGATCCATGGCCTTCCATTCCTTCCCCGAGGACCTCTTCTGGGACCCTTACTCGGGTGATTATGGTCCAAACTTTGTCGGCCACGCTCTGGGAGTTGCAACCTATCTCGTCCAGCACCCTACCTTTGGCTGGGTAAGCTTTGGCGGCAACATCGTATCCCAGAATGGTGATGTCGTGGTCGAGCCCAAGGATACCTTGAGGAAGCGTGTCTACGTCGCCCCGCTGGGGGTGTACATCACCCTGGATGCAGGCACCGTCAGCCGCTTCTCATATAGCGCTCAGTCTGGTAGGATCTCGTTGACTGTCAATGCTCAGGAATTGCCCTACCAGGCTGCACTACCGCCCAGAGCGACAGTGACGGTTGAGCAGGGCTCGCTTGGTGGAAATGTGGTAGTTACTGACCCGAAACTGGAGGGAGCCAACGGCAAGTATGTCATCAACTTCTCCAGCGGTCAAGAGCAGACGATCATTCTAGCACGTCAGTGATTACTATACAGTACTCGTCGGCGAATCATTGAGATAGTGAAGAGTAAATGAAAAGTACAACTTGGCCTGCGTATCGATAAGAGCAGCTGATACGAGAAGTCAATGGTGCTGAGTCGTTGATGGACTCTAGAATCTTCTCCTGCAGCTGAGGCAAGTCATGGACATGAGGCAGACCAGACGATAGAAGACGCTGAAGGGACTGCTAAGCTTCTTGACTCGCGCTGGTGGGAGATGAAGTGTCGATCATGGTGATCCGGGCGCTGATCTGCCTTCCCTAAACGTGTTCGCCTTGAACTTCAGCTCGGATATGGCCGCTTGCTTTTGACCGACATCGCCAACCACACTCTTCCTTTTTCCGTTACTCCACTTTGTACTTTGGTCACGCGATAAGCTGTCATGTATTCGTGCAAGCGAGCTGTGCCGGGTCCAGAAGAGGGTGTAATTGCCGGAGTGCTACAAGGGTGTCACAGAGGAATAGAGCATGGCATTTCATGGACGCTTCTGTACGGCAAAACGAGGCAGAATCTACTACATCTGAGACCTGCAGCGATCAGCCACACGATGGATCACCATGCCCCCCTTGAGATAACACCATTGTCCCTGCCAGACGATGTACCAGCAGCCCTGCAGCACGCGATGTAACTCTCGATGCAACTCCAAGCACGGAACATCCCCCTCTCGAACCGCCGGAGATTTGATAGTCTGGCATGCAGGGGCATAGACTTTAGGACAAGCCCTTCTATCGAATCTTCCTCGACTGGTCAGGAGCGTGCTTCTATGCGCCAAGCTCGTCGTCCGCCGGACCTGATGCTTTTCGCCCAATATCATTCGCTGGCCATTGCTCGGTACCTGATCTTCAACACCACAACCACGCCCGGAAACACTGATTAACCTCTGCATTCACCTCACATGCTTATTTTACAGCTGGGGGGATCATCCTTGCCCAGACACACCGTCCATATGCCAAGGCTCCGAATATGGGAGGTCGCCACAACACCTGCTGGAATGGATAGTAGCTGCGCTCGACATGCTTCAAAGGCACCATCACGAGACTTTGCACACCATGATAACATGTCGCGTGCACCCATCTGGCAGAGGAAGCAGTATCGCCGATAACATGGCACCCAGTGGGGTGTCTCACGGGGACTGTGACGGTTGACATGTATAAGTAAGACCTCGTCGACCCTGACATGTCACTACCAGGCACTGCTTCCATTCTCAGCACTTCCAACAGGTTCACCGGCGACAACCGAGTCTAGACTCCACACGTTCATCACTACAGTATGCGTTCAGCACTCATTCTTTCCCTGGCGGCCGCCGCTATTGCTGCACCGACGCCAGCCGAGGACCACTTGGTCCGCCGCGATGTGGCCAAGATCATTCCCGGCAAATACATTGTTAAGCTGAAGGCCTCTGCACAAGGCGATGTCGCCAGCTTCATTGGACGGTCCGCTGCTAGCCGTGGCAAGGCCCCAACCAGGACCTTCGAGTTTGGAGACTTCAAGGGCTTCGCTGGGTACCTCAGTGATGCGCAAAAGGCCGAGCTCGAGAAGAACCCCGATGTAAGTTTTGAAGCATGCATGAACTACCAGCACGCACTGACTTCGGACAGGTCGAGTACATTGAGAACGACGCCACCCTTCCCCTTGCCGCCTTGACCAGCCAGACTGGCGCCACCTGGGGTCTCGGCAAGATCAGCCACCGCAGCACCGCAGCCAGCACCACTTACGTCTACGACACCACCGCCGGCGCCAACACCTGCTCCTACGTTGTGGACACCGGCATCTACACTGCCCACCCGGACTTTGGCGGACGTGCTGTCCAGGGTGTTAACTATGTCGAGGCCGAGAGCAGCGCCGATCTCCAGGGCCACGGTACCCACGTTGCTGGCACCATCGGCTCAAACACCTATGGTGTCGCCAAGCGCACCAAGCTTATCGCCGTCAAGGTCTGCAATCAGTCAGGTGGTTGTGATGCGTCCGACGTCGTTGCCGGCCTGACCTGGCTCACCCAAGACCGCTCCACACGTGGCTGCTCTGCAGGTTCCACCGCCAACTTGTCCCTCGGCTCCACCCAGACCTCGTGGCAAGCTGTCCGTGACGCCGTCACCACCGCCACTGCCAACGGTGTCTTTGTCGCCGTCGCTGCTGGTAACTCCAACATCAACGCCGCCAACACCTACCCCGCCTCCTCCCCCAACGCCTGCACCGTCGGCTCCGTCGACTCTGCCAACGCCCGCTCCTCCTTCTCCAACTACGGCGCCGTAGTCGATGTCTTCGCCCCTGGTTCGGCCGTCATCTCCCTCGCCAACTCTGGCTCCGGCACCCGCTCCCTCTCCGGTACCTCGATGGCCTCTCCACACATTGCCGGTCTCGGTGCCTACCTCCTCGCTCTCGAGGGTGCCCGTGACCCGGTTGCTCTCTGCGACCGCATCAAGGCTCTTGCCACCACCAACGCCATCAGCGGTGTCCCATCTGGCACTGCCAACCGTCTTGCCTACAACGGTGCCGCATAGAGGACATGATTGAAGACAGCATCAAGGCGTACGGTGGAGCGTAAAGTTCACTGAAGATATTGGTTGCATACCTGTACATATCAGGATAGCATGGATTGGCCCAGTCCCTTGTATATACGGGCAAAAAGCAAAATTGCACATATTTTGGACATTACTCCCAGCTCTTTTCCTTGTGATGATCTTCACCATGACCTGCTCAACGCAACACCTTTGGCTGCCTCCTCGGATCATACCCAATCCCCTTGCCTTGATCCAACACCAGTCCCTCCCTCGCCCAGACAGCAAAACTATTCGCCAGCTCAATCTTCCCCGCCGCCCTCTCAAACACCTTCTTCTGCAACCCCCCTCACCGCTGCCTGACCCCCTCTACTCTTCAAAAACACCTTGTACGTCAACGCATGCAATCCCAATCCGCAGCTCGTCTTGATGAAGGACATTGTGAACGCAGGTGGTTCAACCACAGAGGAGAATCAGGTGAATGTGTAGCTTACTTGGCCTGTACCCTATAGATTGTGCACGGCGTTCGGTAATTCCGCTTACGCATAGTCAACCACGGACGTTCGGCGTCAAAGGCCAGAAAATGCCGATAGTTCATGCGGAGGAGTATGAGGGATCGGGCGAATGTGGAGAGCTTTTGTGTTGCCCTTGATTGAACGCCACCATCCATGAAGCAACAGCCGGGAACAATTGTGGGGGGTAGCGATCAAAGGATGGGATAGATTCTTTACCAGACAGGTAATGAAAGTAGTGAGAAAGCTTTTTTGATACGTACAAAATTATGTGGTCGTCATTCGTGAGGGTATCTCGCTCTTAAATCAGTAACCTGGCGCCGTTGTGCGACTCGTGACTGGTAGCAAATGTCCTCCGTTAGCCCACACCGACTCACGCCTGTAACGACTGACGTTGCTATATGCAGACTTGACACTCTGCATCTCGACACTCTTCCTGTATTGCTCCTCGCTGGTGACTTGGACACGAGGGGTATCCTGTCTCGGTCTCCGCTCCCAGACATGGCGGAGCATTCGCCTCCAAGCATCCCCCAAGTCGTCGAGAGACAAAGCAATGGCAATCATAGGGATGGAGATGGCAAACCCGATGCCGAATATGTATTTGAAGACGTAGCCCATAGGCAGTCCCCAATCGTTCTGTGGATCTCGTGGCAGATCGCGGATATTGATGGTGAAGATGCCGGCAATGAAGCTTAGTGGCAGGAAGACGATGGTGACAATGGTAAAGACCATGATAGTCTGGCTCTGTTTGGCAGTGCCAGCGGCTTGATCTCTGGCGAATCTGGCCTCGAAGGCGTTGGCATGCTTCTGCTTCAGGTCCAGCAGATTGGTGATGGAATCGTATATACGAGCAGCCTGCTTGTCCATACGATCGAGATCTTTGACGGTCATATCGATGGCCCGGACCTGATCCCTGACACGGCGCTTGACTTCCTGCTGATTCCGCTGCTCGTCAAGGTAGATCTCGCAGATGGCTTTGCCCATGTCGTCTAGGATATGCTTTTGATCATCCAAGACCTTGTTGATCATGTTGATCTCGTCACGAATATCCTTGGACTCTGCTAGCAGGTCCGTCTCCTTTCCAATGTCTAACAGTTGGTCGACAAACATTGGGTCGGTCCTTCGGTCATCATCAAACTCGAATTTTGCATCGTGACCATTGGGTGAGGTACGATTATGCCATTTCTGTTCATGTTCTTTTGCCCTGGTAGTGCTTTCAAGGTTTTTGCTGAACCTGTTCGGTTTGCGGTGATTTAGTAGCCAGTCTGAAGCTGAACGTGAAGCGTCGTTGAATTCGGTGAACAGGTTGGTTTCCCGATCTGTAGCATTGCCTATGCTAGACTCAAACATGTCCAGGAACTGATAGTCGCCATCTCCGAGTCTGTGCCTGTCGAACACTCCCGTACAGCGTGCTGTGATAGTGAGAGCCAGATCATATACCGACTTGATCGGATCGCGGGTCTTGCAGTTTACGTCTTCGATGATCCCGTCAAGCACGTTCAATGGATCGTTACGAGGCTGATTCCATCGTTGCGGAAAGCAGGTGACTACCAGATCTTTTCCAAGAACCCATAGCCACAGTTGATCGACCATGAATATCTTTGGATCGCAGGTGTGACTTGACCCTTGGTTAGTGTACTGATAGCGATATACCACTTGATCTTCGTCTCGCGAATCTGTGTCGATATTGTGATAGAAGAATTGATCCAGGGTACGGCGGACGTGTAGGGACGTCGAAGAACCAGTAACGTGAGCTCTGATGAGCATCTCATCAGAAGTGAGCTTCCGACCATGATGATCAGTATTGATCTTGGATTTGGCTTTGCAAATGGCTTCTTGCATTTGCCGTCGCGCGGAAGAGGTTTCGAAATGCAGGAAAGGAGCGAAACAGAAAAGATTGCTGCGCGGCTGAGTCTCGACAGGCTTGAGGCCAAATGGCGATTTGGGTCTAGTAGGCGTGGGAGTATCAATCGGTGCCCAAGGCTTCTTCATTTGGCTGAGTTTGGGCGTGCTTTGACCATCTTTGCTGGAAGCCTTCTTGTTCATCTGTGGGCGAGTATTTGCTTTCCGGGGCTTTCGTCGTGTTGAATCGCTACTATCTTTTGACGGACCGCCCCTCTCGTTGATACCGTCAATTGCAGAAGTGATCGTGGTTGCGTCACTAGAAACAGCCGTAGCACCAGTCATAGCTCTCTCAAGCTTCGCTACAGGAGTCGGCTCTTCGGCATTGCTACCAGCACTACTTTCATCCAGCTTTGAGAACGGCACTGCTCTCGGAGTGGTCTGGCACATGGGCCGCATGAAATGGGAGTGCACCTTCAAACCTCGATGCTGGTTTGAGAATGACTTCTCGATGGCCTTGAATCCATCGACGTCATGATTGCCCTCTTCGACGAAGCACTTTGCCATTAATGCCTCCACCCAAGCAATGTTGTTTGCTGGTAGGTGAATCCATCGAAAATTGGTCGGCTTGCAATTGGTGGGCAGGGCTTCGAAGGCTGCCTTGCGAGGGTTGTCCACAGCTCTTCCGTAGAGCAGCTCGTACATGGAGATGCGCTTGACTTGGTTGCCATTCTTGTAATTGCCAAAGTCCGTGACTGTCGCAAAGAATCCTTGACAGGCACCAAGAGCATCGTAGGACAGAGAATCGCTGTGATTGCAAGGAGCCAGGAGGTCCACGCACGCTGAGTGCTTCTGCTGAGCGGCGAGCAAGAAGGCCGTGAAACCAAAAGAGTCTCGGGCGACGCGGCGGATGCCTGGCTCACCCAGCAGGATCTTGAGGACTTCCTCGTGACCGGACTCTGCAGCCGCATGAAGCGGAGTCCTACCAGAGAAGAGTCTCGCATTGACGTCTGCGCCAGCTCTGAGCAGCGTCTTGACAATTGTGGTGTTGCCTTGAGCGCAAGCATTGTGCAGAGCCGTCCAGCCACCTGTGCTCTTTGCCTGTATATCGGCACCGGATTCGAGGAGCAAATCAACCAAGTCGTCCCTGTTGTGAATGACCGCCATATGCAACGGTGTCTTTTGGCCTCGCTCGATAGCATTGACATTGGCACGTGGGGATAGTTGTCTGTACAGAAGCTTCTGTGCGAGGACCATCTTGCCAGTCGCACAGCACCAATGTAGGGGAGTGCGCATAAGCTCATCTTGCAGATCTGGGCCTTCCAAGGAGACGTCGGTGTTTAGCAGGAGGTCGATGACTTCCTGACCCCAGTCGCATTGTTTGTCCGCAGCGAGGTTGTGTAGTACGGTGCGGCCCCGGGCGTCTCTTGCATTCACATCAGCTCCTGAGCTTAAGAGCAATTGTAGGATGTGGTAGTGATTCTTCCATGCCGCTGTCATGAGCGCTGTCCGACCCTTCTTGTCCTTCTCATTTTTGTTGACTGGGTTGACCCTATTTTCCAGCAGGACCTTGACAATGCCAATGTGATTGCGCTCCACGGCTCGCATGAGGGGGCCGACTCTGTTTCCATACCCGTCTGGCCTGGCTCCTTGCTTGAGAAGGAAGATGGTGGCATTGAGCTTGCCTTTCTCTGCTCCTTTCATCAAACCAATCTTGAGTAAATTGTCGATGGGCTGGCCGTTCTGCTTTGCAAAATCCAGGAGGTCTTGCAGACCAGACACGCTGTTCTCCTCGACGCAACGGATGAAGCTGGGCTCGAGTCGTCGTTCGTTGTCGCCGGTTCCATCGCTACCACGCGACCGGTCTCGAGGCATCCTCACCGATGTGTTGTGTGCTCACGACCTCGGATGGTCCATTTCGAGGCTTCGCTTAGTTCAGCGCCTAACGGAGTTGCTGTGATTTACGTGTCGTGCGCTTTGGTTGATACCACAAGCGATCACGATACAGGGTCCTGATGTGCTGGATGCTGCCAAACGAGTGACTTTGAACGACTCGGTAAGATTGGCAGAATCGAAGAATACTACCTCGGCGGTCTGGCCATGCTGACATACGGAGGAGAGACTTACCCAAAATTGATCGTGTGGCACAGACGGATGAGAGAATCAGCCACAAGCCGAAGACGAGCATCAGAGGGTCTTGAACCTCTTTCAATCAATATCCACGACGAGGGTCTTGTTTTCGTTCCTTTCGTTGCTTGTTCTCCCCTCGAACCCCCGGCTGGAAGACGTGCCGGTGCTAATCCATATCAAGAAGGCAGAACCAGTTTTGATTTCTCTGCTGCAACCACTCTTCGGCCAAGTCCTATCAGATAACCACGTTTGTCTGATCAGTCATTCGTTGGTCGCGTGCTGCTGCGATTCGTCCATGTAGCGCCTGTACCTGATTTGCGCGACGAGTGAATATCACCGCTCCTGACCGACTGACTGGACAACGTGATCATGCCCGTCAACTTTAGCGACATGTTGATCGAGAGAATCAGGTAGGTGATGCTCGTTTCATATCTTGTTATGCTTTTAGCCCTGGCACTACCACATCTCGCTTGGATGATCATGCCCGAAACATGCTTGAGCCACTACTCGCCAAGTGAGTATAAAACCACACAAGACCTGCATCCCAAAACCGTGATGGACACACCAACGCCAGGCACAATCAGATAGCCAATCGCCCCACCGCCACACTAGCCAAGATGCGTACCGCCGCACTCCTTCCCCTGGCCCTGACCAGCATCCCCACCGTCTCCGCCTGGGGAGCTCTCGGTCACTCCACTGTTGCATTCATCGCCCAGAACCTTGTCGCCCCCCAGACCGCCACCTGGGCCAAGAACATCCTCGGCGTCACTACCAGCACCTACCTCGTCGACGTCTCCTCGTGGGCCGATAGCTACCGTTCCCAGGCAGGCGGTGGCTTCACCTCGCCCTTCCACTACATCGACGCCCAGGACTCGCCCCCCAAAACCTGCAATGTAGACTACAACCGCGACTGCACCTCCTCCGGTTGCGTCGTCTCGGCCATCGCCAACTACACCCGCCGCGTGACCACCACGTCCCTCAGCAAGACAGAGCGCGACTACGCCCTGCGCTTCATCGTGCACTTCCTCGGCGACGTGCACCAGCCTCTGCACAACGAGAATTACGCCCTCGGCGGCAACGACGTGGACGTCACCTTCGCCGGCGCGGACAGGAACCTGCACGGGATCTGGGACACGCAAATCCCCGAGCGGCTCCGGGGAGCATCCTACACTGTCGCCGAAGCCAAGGCGTGGGCTGCCGAGTTGACCACGGATATCAAGAGCGGTGCTTACGCGAGCAGTGCCGCAGGCTGGAAGACTGTCAACACCAAGGATGCTGTCAACCAGGCCCTCAAGTGGTCCAACGAAGCCAACGATTACGTCTGCACTGTCGTCGCGCCAAAGGGGTGGACTGCCGTGCAGAGCGGAGACTTGGCCACCAACGGGTACTATGCCTCGGTCACATCGACCATTGAGCTCCAGATTGCCAGGGCTGGTGTCAGGCTAGCGGCATGGTTGGATCAGTTGTCGGGAGCAGCGACCTCGGCGAAGAGGGACGAGACGCCGTTCGATTTGCAGGGCAGGGATCTTTTGCCCCCTACGAGCAGAGTCACGAGGGCGCAGTTGGCCAGGAGGGCTGCTGGTGCTGGTTGTGGATGCGGCGAGCACGCTCACGAGTAAGTGCTGGTAGTGATGATGAGTGAGATGATAGTGATGAAGATGATGTCAAGCTTCCATATATTCTTACCTAGCTGTTGTACACAAAAGTAAGGTATCTGATGAGAAGTCTACAAGATATCCTCCGGCTTGACTACAACCCAACTCTGATTTGCTGTTGCTCCAATCCCATTCTCCACTTGACCTCTCGCTGCATCTTGATATAGCTCCTGCAGTTCCTCGTAGTAAGCTTCCCTGCGGTTGATCCATAGATGCACACCACCTTCGGTTGTGTTGACACCTTGGAACAACATGTATGTGTCACTGCCAGGCGTGTCTCCCGCTACAAGCACGGGCTTCTTCCACTCGTCAATGTACTCGAGTATAGCAGCCCACTTGCCACTGAACCACGTAAGAGGACTCCACAGGTACGGCGTCAACACAAGGTCAAGGTTGGCTTCGGCATCGTATGTGCCCTCCTTGACTTGCTTCCTCGCGGTGGTGAGTGTGCCGTTCTCGGAGCGCAACAACATCGAAACACCAATGACGTTCTCGGGAGGCACATTGTAGCCGTACTTGGGATCCGAGGCGACCATGCGGACGATTTCCTCGTTGGCGGCTGTGATGACGTAGACGGAGATGTTGGCTGCCTGTAGCGCGGTGTAAAGCTGGACTTGGCCTGTGTAGAGGCGCGGTGGCGAGACCGAGATGGGCGTCACGACATCACCTACGAGGTAGGTTGTATTGATTGGCGCTGGCAGGGCCATGAGCTCGTCGACGTATGTCTTCAATTCGCGCAGGGAGAAGCCAGCGAATGACTGAGCGATCCATGGGTAGCAGACGTAGTCGTCAATCTCGCAAAGACGGTTGTAGTAGCTGTAGAGGGATTCGGTGTAGTTTGCCGTATCTTTGAAGGGGACCAGCTTGAGAGATGGGTCCAAATTGGAGCGGTTGAGGATACCTCGAGTAGATAGATATGCCAGCAAAGATTCAGTCAAGTCGTAGCGGTAGCTCGTGTTGTCCATGTCAAAGGCGGCATAGTTGGACGAGTTCGCCTTTCTGTTGATGAGGTTTGTCAATGTTGCTCTCGCACCACTCGGCCAGGCGGAGAGGTCGGAGGAGCCATTGTATGCTTGAGCGGCGGTAGAGCCAGCAAACGACGAGGCGAACGCAATCGACACCAGTTTGAAGTACTTCATGCTGAATGAAATTGTGCAAAGCAAGAAAATTTGTTGCTATTGAACAGCAGCTTGTTTATACTTATCCCAACGTGAAAAGCCACTGATCGACCACGAAAATTTGACGTAGTGATCGTCCCGGTATCGTTCAGGGTGGATAGCCGTGAAAAGGCAGATAGATACCGGAGGATCCGAGCAACCTTGATAAGGTGACCGAGAAAACTCACCTTGATGGAGAGACTTATTCTCAGCAAAGATGCAGTCAACTCAGACTTCTTGATGTTGGTATGTGGAAGAGTAGACTCATGCAGAACAACTGGAAGGGATGACCGACATGAGGTACAGTACTGTACCTTTGGTGAATGACTCGTGATGATTCGTGCGCAGGGATCGCATGAATAATGAATGACCCACGGCTTTTGCATCGGGGAATGGGGCCGACGACAAGTACTTGGCTGCTGCTCAAGCTTCTTGCATCTCCGTTCATTCTACCTTCACAAGGTCGCCTCTTCTTGATATCTCTGGCCCCGACAGTGTTCCTTCCATGATCTTGCCTTGACGATCAGCCTCATCAAACAATCCTCAAATGGCAACCCAAGTGTCCGTCCAGGCCAGGAGAGGCTCCTCTTTGTTCAAAGTGTCTGGTAGGTCCTTGGCCTCAATTTGCTATATATGATCACCGGATCGTCCGACTTGGCATCACGTCTGAATGGTAGTCAGGGCAAGCATGATCGCCGACATGCCAATCAGAGGGATGCCAATGTCCGAAGCCCTTGTCTCAAACAACCACATCTGGGAAGCAATATTGAGGGGTGTATTCTGTCGCGTGGAACCGGGCATTTTCTGCTTGCGCCTGCAGACAGTATTGAGGGAGAGGGTGGTGTGGTCTTAGGGCTGTCAGCTAGGCGGATGAGATATATCAGGCCGTCTATCGCACCTCGCAATGCATTCATCCACTGTTCCCTCTTCTTGACATCCAGATCAAGCTCCTATTCTACAGTATCAAGATGGCTCCGACTACTGACGCCGAGAAAATGGATAGAATCACCGTCGTCGAAGCTGGTAGCGACAACGACAACAACAGCCAGGAGAAGTTAGGGAACGCTGCTGATGATGTGGATGAGGCTTACCGCTTCCTCGTCAATGTCAATGTCACCGAAGAGGAGTTGGTGGCCACTGATCTCAAGAAGATTCAGCGCAAGATTGACTCACGTATGGTCCCAATCATGCTGGCAGGATACTTCTTCACCTTTATCGACAAGGTGCTTCTCAACGTAAGCGCACCTTTGACTCTCATAGATGCCTTCAGCTGACCGGAGCAGTATGCAGCCGTCATGGGCATGAATCGTGAGATCAAGCTCGTTGGCAATCAATTCTCCAACGCCAATTCCTTCTTCTTCATCACTTACCTTGTGGCTACGCCTTTGAATGGTATGCATCATGCTGTACCGAACCATACATCTCTCTGACTCCAACACAGGCTATGTTGTCAATAGACTACCAGCAGCCAAATGGCTCGGAACAAACATCTTACTCTGGGGAGTAACGACCGCATGCGGTGCAGCTATCAAGAACTACGGTACCTTGCTCGCCATTCGTCTCTTCCTGGGTCTATTCGAGTCTGCCATGAACCCATCCACGCCCATCATCCTGAGTGCCTGGTACACCAAGAAAGAACAGGCGGCACGGTTTGCATCTGCTGTTGCTGGAATGGGCGTCGGCCAGGTCATCGGCGGTCTATTGTCATTCGGTTTTCAGCATGTCAACAATCCATCTTTTTCTGGCTGGAGAGCTTTGCACCTGTTCTGCGGAGGTTTAACATGCCTGCTTGGGCTATGCTACTGGCTCTTCATCCCGGACAGCCCTTTAAAGGCTAAATTCCTCAGCGACGCTGAGAAGGTCGTCTTGCTTCGACACATTGCCAGTAACAGAACGACAGTCAGCAATTACAAGTTCACCAAGTCTCAGCTAGTGGATCTGGCCAAAGACCCTCAGACATACTTTCTGACAATCCTCATGATACTGGTAGGTTGTCATCATAGCTCTACAAGGCATTGGCTAAAGATCACAGACAATGACACCATCCGGCGTGATCGCCGCATACTCGACAACTCTCATCAGCGGCTTTGGCTATGGACCTCGACACGCCGCACTACTCAACATTCCCTCGGGCCTCGTGGCCGTCATCTTCATCATGGGCTCAGCATGGGGTTTCCAGAAATACCAGTCCCGAGGCTTCTGGCTCGCTCTGGTCTGCGTCCCTGGCATGATCGGTGGTGGGCTAATGTCATTCATGCCCAGATCACAGAAAGGTGCTCTGCTGGCAGGCGTGTACCTCGTCAACTCGATCCCGGCAACAGTCACACTCAACCTCGCCTGGGCCAGTTCCAACTTCGCCGGCGTCACGAAGCGAGCATTCATCATGGCTGTACTGTCTGGGGCGTTTGCCATAGGGTCGCTCATTGGTCCCCAGACATTCCAAGCCAAGGATGCACCCGACTATATTCCTGCCAAGTTGACCTTGATGATCGTGCTTGCAGTCGCCATCGTGCTAGTGGGAGTTCTACTGGCTTACTACCGCTGGGAGAATGCCCGTCGGGACAGGGTGTATGGCAAACCTTCAGTCAGGATCCAGGACATGGATCCAGATACGTGGGCCAACGTCACGGACAGACAGAACACGGAGTTTCGCTATGTGTACTAGATCATGCGAAGAAGAGTTCATTCGAGATAATCCATGTAGCTAGCCCACGGACACAAATTTTGGAAAATTACCATCCAGCACCACCGGCCGCACCGCCAGTAGATGCCACACTCCCCGTTGCAGTACCACCCGGCAGCATCGTTCCGTAGATGTGTGGTCGTTGCACCATCTTGACGTCGATGGTCGGCCCCAAGGGCTCTCGCTTGGTGACTTGTCTGTCTCTGTGAACTATCGCTGCTATCAACAAAAG
This sequence comes from Elsinoe ampelina, assembly GCA_005959805.1. Lineage (NCBI taxonomy): Eukaryota > Fungi > Ascomycota > Dothideomycetes > Myriangiales > Elsinoaceae > Elsinoe > Elsinoe ampelina. The sequence goes on from SMYM01000013.1 coordinate 72,584, forward strand.
TGCCCCGTCCTGTAGGGTCTGGTCGATGGGAAGATGAAGATCGAGTTGCCCGACCTCGGTGCCCTGGGATGTGGTCGCGTTTTTAGCAGGAGCCAGGAGTGACAGGGTGGCTAGTCTAGGCCCCTTGGGCGGCTCAGCAGTTTTCTTGCCAGTTTCCTGCACTTCGCTACCCGCTGATGCCGTGGGTGCGTCGTGCAGGTCGTACTGGATGTAGCGCCTCGAAGGACGGAGGACGTGGCGCTCGGTCTGGTAGGTCTTGATCCAGCGTAGACTGCGAGCGTTTACTGTGAAGGGAATGTCGTTGGTCAAAGCTGGGAAAGACCATTCCGAGTGCTTAGGTTTGGTGTCGGAGGGGTGACCAATGGCGAGGCTGCCATCGGTGGCGGAGTTATAGGTGAGACTGGCGAGGGTTGGGCCAGAAAGGGATGATGGGTGGAGAGTGAGGTGTGGTGTTGTGGGTTCTCGAGTGAGGTGAACGAGATAGCTACTGTTTGGCGAGGAATAGATGAGGTCGTAAGGATCATTCAATGCTTCGAGTAGTTTGTATGAAGAAGGACTGTGGCCAAAGTAGGGGGGAGGTGGAGGTGCGGGACTGGATTTGGTGTCGGATGTCATTTTGTGCTTGTTTCTCGCTGGTAGTAGTTTGATAGCGCATTTCACAATGGACGAGGGCAAGGATACTTATATGCGACTCTATCTCAAGAAGATCATCTGTTCTGTTTGTGGTACATGGTATGCTTGTGCGGTACTGTCGTGGCTGAGTTTCCACCAAGTCTAAATTCAGGCATTTTCAGGCCAGCTCCGGTAACGAGGTCACGCTGCATCGTGACCATAGGCTAGAAGGCCGCTAGAAGGCCACTAAAACAAGGCATCAGCATCAAAGAGAGCAAGATCGTCACAGGGACAAGCACCGAGCTCCTGTCTAATAATAATAAAAGCCTTGTGTTCATCACGGACGATCAATCACCTGGACTGTGGACACAAAACATTAATCTCCCGCGGCGCGGCTCCAGAATGAATAGCATGGCGAGTAACTTACACTATCAGTGCAATTTGGACACATCGCTTGGAACTTCTCCGTCTGGCAGGTCTGAATTGAAAGACCAAGGACCGCGCGGCTTGGTACGGTATTCACTTTTGCCGTTGAATAATCTGTCGCCTTCTTTTCTCTTTTCCCCTCCTCGACCTCTACTCACCACCACCCCACCGTTCATTCTCCGCGGCCATTGAAACTCTGGCAAGTGGACGAGAGCTGAATCCAGCTACTCCACCGGCTCTGGAGATGCTTCTGGCTATCCAACGTGCTATAGTCCCTCTCCAACGTTCCCCGATCAGTCGCGCCGTTGTTGCTGTCTACGACCCCAAACGTCTTCAGCCTATCGCACTGCCATACGAGATACATGCGCTGCCACTTCTAGGCCACGCGCTCGCCCGTCGCTAGGATCACTAGTCCTGTTGGCGAACAGGTTCATTTTGTCTTGCGTTATGCCCCGAACGTCGTCGGTGGTCAGCTCTCGCTGTCGTCGACAACCCAGAGCAACTCCAGCGTCTATTGAGCCACATGCTTCTAGCCAATCTTGATCCAGTTCGACGTTATTCTGCCGTGTCAACTATCCGACAAGCTTCATTTTGTATGCTTGATCTGGTCCAGGAACCATGGTATAAAGAAGTTGGGCCGTACCCTTCTAATTGTTTCCTGCTACCAGTCCATACACATTAATCGTCCTCGACCACATTCTTTACCCTTTCATTCTTCCACATTGTCAAGATGCATTTTCATATCGCTACCCTTCTCGCCCTTGGCGTCGCAGTCCCCTCTGTCGTCGCAGGCCCTGTCGCCCGTCGGGACGAGTCAAGCCTCGTCACAAAGGATGAAGATCCTTCCGTCCTCGTCCCTGCTCCTCTTCTCCGTAGCTTCGCCGAGGATGGTCCGGATAAGCGCGACGTAGCCGCTCCCGAGTCAAAAGCCAAGGGCAAGGGTGGCAATGGCGGCAATTCCAACAAGGGCGGTAATGGAGGCAACAAGGGCGGGAACGCTGGCAAGGGTAATGGAGGCAATGCCGGAAAGGGCAACGGAGGCAACTCTGGTAGCTCCGGCAACAATGGCAACAGCGGAAAGGGCAACGGCGGAAAGGGTGAAGGTGCTCAACCAACCAAGGCAAGCGGTGGCAAGGGCAACGGCGGAAAGGGTGAAGGTGCTCAACCAACCAAGGCAAGCGGTGGCAAGGGCAACGGTGGCAAGGGAGAGGGCGCTCAACCTACCAAGGCCAGTGGCGGTGGCAAGGGCAATGGATCCGGCAAGGGTAATGGTGGTAAGGGCAATGGAGGAAAGGGCAATGGCGCGCAGCCTACCAAGGCCAGCGGAGGTGGTGGTGGAAAGGGTAAGGGCAATGGTGGCAAGGGCAATGGTGGCAAGGGCAACGGCGGCAAGGGCAAAGGCGGCAAGGGAGGCTCGAAGACAACCCCAGCACCAGGCAAGCCCACAAAGGGCCCCGGCAAGGGCAAGAAGACCAGCTCTCCTATGCCAACCTTCACGGCGCCATCCAACGGCACCGGCACCAAGACCAAGGGTCCTGGCAAGCCAGGCAAGGCCACTTCTCTGCTCCCCTCACCGACCGCCAACCCGCTCCAGAGCAACTTCAACATCGTCTCGGTGAACAACGGAGGCAATGAGCTCGCCACTCTCGAGCACGGTGACAACGGAGAGGGTTTCGACCTCGGCGGAGAGGAGGGAGTTTACACCTACAACGAGGCATCTCAGAACGTTTACCTCGGCAACAGCACTGAGCTTCTCGTAGTCGTCGGCAGCTCGACCGTCGATGGCACAGACCTCCCCAAGCGTATCGCTGCTGCTGCACCCAGCGACGCCAACGTCGACGACCGTCTCATCTGTGCCTTCACCCAGAAGGGCAGCCAGGGTCAGTTCGCCGCTTGCCACACCACGGCTGAGCCAAGCGGTGTCCTTGCAAAGGTCACCGTCGAGGAGTCCGGCGAGACTTACCTCACCCTGACCACCACCGACGCCTTGACCAAGGATACCATTCTCTACCTCAAGGCCGTTGCCTCGGAGGACGATGGCAGCGACGACACTGGTGATGATGACACTGGTGATGATGATACTGGTGATGACTCCGGCGACGACTCGGGCGAAGACTCGGGCGAAGACTCCGGCCACGACTCGTCTGGAGATGATTCCACCGGTGATGACTCTGCTGGTGACGACCCCGCTGATGATGATTCCACTGGAGACGATTCGACCGGTGACGAATCTACTGGCGATGACAGCTCTGACCCTGCCGACCCTGAGGACCCTGAGGATCCTGAGGAGACTGATTAGATGGAGGTAAACACGATCATGGGCAGGATCTAGGGAGTGGGAAACTTTGAACAAAATACACTTATTACATACTTAATGCATAATACTCTCTTCATGATGCACATCCATAACATGACCGAGCGACAAAACGAGTGCACTGTGCATCTCAACTCGTGGGATTGTTAACTTGTTTGTGGGGAGAAAAGAGATTTATTACTACCTGACCTACTAAACTGAGGTGGACTGTAACTACATAAATACTTAACCTAATAAACTAAGAGATAACTAAATTAATAGAACTCCTAAATAATAACAGATTAAGACAATAACTATCTAATTTAATTATAAATTAGTAGAGTAGTAGATAAGTGTTTAGTTTAGCTAGGAGATAAACTAAATTAGGGTCCTTCTTAGCGCTCTAGCTTATACCTCGGTTAACACACCCCTTTACTAAATAGCTGTAAAGCTATTATAGCTAGTTAGTAGACTACTAACTTAAGGGATAGCTACTATAAGAAGGCCTTATACCTTCTAGGTAGTAATAACTTAGTAAAGCTATTAGCTAAAGTGTCTACTAATAGTGTCTATATAACTAAGATAGGACTAGAGAGATCTCTAGCTTAGTTAATTTCTTGTTTTAGCTAGTAATAGTGTATATTAATATAATAAAGACATATATTAAGCTTCTTAATTAAACTAGTAATAAAGCTAATTATTTACTAATTATTATACTAAATACTAACTTACTTAAGGGGATAGATAGAGGCTATTAGCCTCCTCTACTATATAGCTTACTTAGTAGTCTCTATAAGAGTAAGTAACTTAGCTTCTATACTTAAGGTTATAACTATAGACTATTTAGTAGCCTTCTAATTAATTAATCCTTAAAATATCTTAAATAGATAGCCTTAAAGGCTCTTCCTTAAAGAGTAACTACTAAAGCTAGTATCTAATAAGGCTTAGAAGACTAGAGGTAGTATTAAGCTATTAAAGGTAAGAGTAAGATCTTTAGTTTTATAAAGATACTAGATTACTCTATTTACTAGCCTCTAGTAAGTTAGTAATAGATTTATTAAATGCTCTAATAATCTAGAAGTAGTAAAGGCAATATTAGGCCTTATAATAACTACTATAAAGTTAATAGATCTAACCTTCTACTAGTATAGGTAGATCTCTTATAGTAATACTTAGCCTTTATAAGGTTAAAGTATCTTAATTAGGAGTAGTATTAATATTAGTCTTATTAGCTCTATAATAAACTTACTATATATCTACTATATATACTAGGCTTAACTAAGCTATAGCTTCTTAGTTACTCTATCCCTTATAACTTAGATAGTAAGAAACTAGCTTAGATCTCTAAGTACTTTTATCTTATATTTAGTATAGAGAGCTATAATAATAGTATTAGCCTTCTCCTTATACTTCTTAGGATATATAATAGTAATATTATTTATAAAGAAGAAGATTATTACTTTAGGAGTTAGCTAGAGGTAAGAAGCCTTAGGAGCCTAAGTAAAACTAATACTCTTTAGAGTAGTAGTAAATTTAGTATACTAAAGAGCTAGAGCTTATTTAAGACTATATAAGGCTTTATTAAGTAAGAGAATTACATCTAATAGTATAATACTAGGGTAGTCCTTTATAAGCTCCTCTATAACTAACTAAAATCTAGAAGAAATAGTATAGTAAGTAGTCTTATTAATAGAGCTATTAATATAGGCATTAATAATATCTATCTAGGTAGCCTCTATATCTTTATAAGTAAGTAGAGCTATAAGTATTCTAAAGATCTTAGCTACTAGAGTTACTATATAAGTCTCTAACTTTATTAATTATAGATTACTTCTTATATAAACTTTTACTTTATACTTTATAACTTCTCCTTTATTATTAACCTTATAGGTAAATATCTATATTTAAGAAATAGACTTACTACTTATAATACGAGATAGATACGAACTAGATTTAGTTAGGATTTAGTTTAGATTAGTTATATAATCTTAATATTATAGCCTAGGCTTCTAGCTACTCTACTCTCGATATTATATATACTTTATATACTAGCTTTCTTCTTCTTCTTCTTCTAAGTCTTAATATCTTAATAAATAGACGTAATTAACTTCTTATCTTCTTAGTTATAATTACTATATTAAGACTTCGAGACAACTACGACTAAGTAATAAAGCTATTAAATTATCTAGTTATTCTACTACTTATATAACTACTAATAACTACTACTTATAAAGAACTAAAGAATTAAAAAAGAAGCTATTATAACTATAGTTCCTATATATACTATAATAGATCCTTACTACTACTATATAAGTTAATACTATAAACTCTAAAGATATAAGAAGAAGGTAATAAGTCGAGTTATAGACAACTCTTAAAGGAAGTAGGCTACTAGCTAAAATTTTTAATATTCCCTTTATTACGTATTAACTTTTTACACTATTTATTTACGACTAACTACGCCGAGTATAGCTCGCTCTAACTATAGTAAAGACAATTACTACGTAAGTAAGATTCCTCTACTCCCTACTAATAATAATAATAAACTAGTCTAATTAGCCTACTACGACCTTATTTACCTTAGTAATACTAACCTTAAGAAGAGGCTATAAGAGATAGATAGTATAACTACTCTATATAAGGCCTTTACCTTTATTAAGTCTACCTACAACGAATAGATTACTATATATAACTTAGTATATACTAACGCTCTCGATCTACGTAACTAGTTAGATAATATTCTAATAGAGCTAGATACTACTAATAGTACTACTAATAATCTTACTATCTAAACTACGCGCTATCTCGTAGATATTAGCAAACTTAAGGCTAAACTAGCCTAGCTAAGAGCTAAGATAGGACGTACTATACTAGCTCTCTCTACCTATAGTACTATATTATTTAAAAAGATACTAGACTCTACTATCTTCTCTAGTAGTACTCTAGAATAGTTCGAGGTTTTTAAACACTAGATAAAGAATAAGATACGTACTAACGCTAACTACTTCTCTACTAAGGCTACTTAGTTTACCTATTTCTACTTATATCTTTCTAGTAAGGTATATACTCTTATTATAGACTTCGCTAGCGATAATACTCTTAACGTCGAAGCTATCCTTAGTATCTTAGCCTAGTGCTTTAAGGACTCTAACTATAAGGCTACTACGTATACTTAGTTTACTAGCCTCTTTTAGTATAATGCCTCTTTTAACTTCTTTATTAGCGAATTTAATAAGTATACTCTTTACGCTAAGATTACTAAGGATAAATAGCTCTACTAGTTATATTAGAAGATATCTAATAAACTACGCGTCGCCCTTATTAACTTTAATACTAATAACCTTACTACCTTTATTATAAAGGCCTACGCTACTAACTATAATATCTAATAGAGTAACCTTATTACTAAGTATACTTAAGCCTTATACTCTAGCTTAGCTATAAGCTACGCTACTATAGTACTAATTCGCGTGCCTTATTCTACTTCTATACCTACTACTCTAGCTACCTTTTACTCTATTACTAGAGGCGCTCTATAGCCTTTCTATCTAACTTAGACACTTACCTATTACGCCTATAGTAAGCCTAGCTATATCTCTACTAAGTGTATAGCTAGCGCCTTAGAGAAGGCTACCTATACTACTATATACTTTATACGTATTAGTACTATAGAAGAAATATAATAACTCTAGGACTATTTAGCTAAGTTAAGTAACTAAGTTAACACTAGTTTAGCTTACGAACTAGATTATTAGCCTTAGTTCGACCTTAAGATAGATTATAAGTCTATAGACTACTCTAGCTAGAGAAATAAGTAGCTAAAGAACAAGTTCTATTCTCTAGTAAAATAAGAGTAATTCGAGATAGATCTAGAGGAGGTATACGTTTAATAAATAGCGTTATTAGCTACTATATCCCCGCTATTATAACTCCTATTACTATTTACGACTCTTATAACTACTCTTATACTATTACGCTCTAAGCCTTTATTAATACTAGTATACTTATTAGTACTATAGTTAATTATAACGTCCTTAATAAGCTAAAGAGCTTTAGCTACCCCGTAGCGTTAGCTAGGTCTATTTAGCTTTAGGCTTATAATAGTGTTCTAATAGAGTAAGTTACTTATAGTGTTTCTCTTACTACTACTATCTCTAGTAAGCTAAACGCTCTTACTACCTTCTATATTATAGATATTAGCTATTTCGACATTATTCTTAGCCTTAGCTAGCTTAAGGCTAATAGGGCTACTATTAACTATAAGTACGACTAAGTTATATATAAAGAAGAGTTTTTACTAGTTATTATTAAGTAAGAGCTACTATAGCTAATTAAAAGGCTAGGATCTAGATCTAAGCCTAGCTTAGATCTAGAAATCTAGCTTAGTAAAGCTACTACTCTAGTTCGGAACTAGTTTAGTTCTAGTTTAACTTACGAACTAGGTTCTAGTTTAGCTACTAAGATAGAATAAACTAGATTATATTAACTACTAGCTCTTAGGTTAAACCTTAAGCTAGATTAGGGAGAGTTTAAACTAGTCTCCTATAGTACTTAGTTAATATATAAGTTCTCCTATATACTTACCTATATAAGTAACACTAAATAAGAAGAACTAACTATCGCCTTTATTAGTGCTACTACTTTTATATCGGTGGCCTAATACTAAGAGAACGAGGTATTTATAATCTTAGTAAAGAATATCGAAGATTACTACTAAATAGTCTCTAAGCTAGAACTAGACTCTATAGTAGTCCTCTCTAAAGAGCTATATAAATTTACTAACGTCTTCTCTAAGGAGTAATCTAATATACTACCTCTCTATTAGCTAGGATTCGATAACTAGATTATACTTAAGGACGGTACTAAACTACTATATATAGAACTCCTATAGTGCCTACTCCCTAAGGAGCTTAATATAGTAGAGTAATTTATCTATAAACACCTTAATAAAGGCTTTATTATACTAAGCTCTACTAGCTATTCCTTACTTATTCTCTTTATTTATAAGCTAGGTAGAGGTCTCTACCTCTATATCGATTACTACGACCTTAATAAGGTAACTAAGTAAGACATCTATCTACTACTCCTTATTAAAGAAATACTTATATATATAAGTAAGGCTAAATAGTTTAGTAAGATCGACATCTATTAAGCTTTCTACTACCTCTATAACTCTATTAATAGCGAGGATCTAACTATGTTCTCTATATATATAAGTAACTTTAAGTAGTTAGTAATATCTTTCGGCCTTACTAATGCCTCTATAGTATAGTAGAGGTTTATAAATCAGAATTTCGTTAATATACTAGAGTACTTCGTGTTAATCTATCTAGACAATATTCTTATCTATACTAATAGTACTTACTAAGAGTATACCGAGTATATTAAGCTTATACTCTAGAGACTCTATAAATTAGACCTAAACGCTAATATTAAGAAGAGTAAGTTCTACCTAATAGAGGTAAAGTACCTTAGTATTATTATTAGCCGAGATAGAGTTAAGATAGACTCTAAGAAGGTAGAAGCTATTTAAGCGTAGAAATAGCTAGCCCCTAGTAATACTACTTAGGTAAGAAGCTTTATTAGCTTCTATAGCTACTATTACTACTTTATTAAGGGATTTAGCACTATTACTAAGCTATTAAACGATCTACTTAAGAAAGACACTACGCTATAGAACGATAAGTATACTACTATATTTAATTATATAAAGTATACTATTATAAGTACGCTTATCCTTATATACTTTAATTACTTAAAGTAGATAGTCCTTAAGACTAACGCTTCTAATACTACTACTACTAGAATTCTATTATAATACGACGAATCTAACGTTCTTTAGCCTATTACCTTTTTTAGTAAGTCTATAAATAAAGCCGAACGTAACTATGCTATCTATAATAAAGAACTACTAGCTATTATTTAAGCCTTTAAGGAGTAGGCCTCTAAGCTTATAAGTACTTAATCTAATAAGGCTATCTACGTCCTTACTAACTACTAATCCTTAATACACTTTATAAAGACTTAGAAGCTATTACGCTACTAAGTATACTAGGCCCTCTACCTCGCGTAGTTTAACTTTAAGATTATATATAGACCTAGCGCCGCTAATAGTAAAGCTAATATACTTATAAGAAGGAATAGAGATATACTATACTTAAAGAAAGACTCTAACCTCTACTAGATATTATTACTATATAAGGTACTTAATCTACGTATTATCGATAAACTAAATCTAGGTCGTATCTAAACTAAATTACTAGCTTAAGTCGAACTAGTATCTAGTTCGTTGTCTAGTTTATAAACTAGTTTATTGTCTAGCTTATTACCTATCTTACCTTCTATTTCGTAACTTATATTAGTACCTATTTTAGCTACTAAACTAGGCATCTACGTAGCACCTATAATAGCTATAGAAGAGCCTTTACTTCTTTTTAAAGAAGTAGCTAAAGCTAACTTACGAGACACTAAGTGTAAAATAGTTTAAGGTATCTACTATATAATAGAAGCCTTTCTAAAGAGGAAATAGCTACTATCGACTAATGTTACTATTACTAAAGGGATATTATAGGTCGCTAGCTAACTATTCGTACTATAGTTAATAGCTATAAAGGTTATCTAAGAGATCTATATATCGAAGAACTACGTATATACTAGAGCTACTAAAATAGCTACTATAATTAAGACTACCTTTTTTATCCTAGGCTATAATAACTTCGTTAAGAGGTTCGTTACTAATTACTATAACTATAAATACTTAAAGGCTTACTATAGCTTACTAGCTAGCCTTCTATTACCTTTACCTATTCTAGAAAGGCTCTAGTAATATATTACGATAGACTTCGTTACTAGTCTACTCTTAGTAGATAGCTATAACGTAGTACTCTATATCGTCGACTACTTATCTAAGAAATAGTACTTAATTCTATACTTCTCTAGAGAAGGTAGTACTTTAGTATTTAAGAATACTAAGCTATTATTCTTCTATATGTAGAAACTATATAGTCTACTAGATAGTATTACCTTAGATTATAGCTCTTAGTTCGTAAGTAACGTATAGAAGAGGCTCTACTAAATTCTAAAGATTACTACTAAACTATCTACTATAGAGTATCTATAAATAGATAGCTAATTAGAAGTTACAAATTGTAAGTTTAAGTAAGTTATTTATTTATATACTACACGCTTTAGTAATTAGACACTTATTCTACTAGTTATAGAATTCTCTACTAATATTAACTTATTAAAGAGTACTAAGCTATTACTATTTAAGGTTACTAGAGAATATAAGCTAAAGCTAAGCTTTTAGCTCTCTTCTAACGTACTATTAATAAGAGCTAAGCTAAATAAGGTCGATATCTACGTACTTACTAAGTAACTAGAAGAGGCACTAGCTATTACTAAGGCTAACCTCGCTATTACCTAGTTATAGATAGTAGAATAAGTAAATAAGTACTACTAGCTAATTAAGTTTAAGGCTAGTAATTTAGTTTAGCTATTAACGAAGAACCTCTAGCTATAGAGTAATCTAAAGCTACTACTAAAGTATATTAGTCCCTATAAGATTCTTAAGAAACAATTACTACTAGTATATAAGCTTAATCTACTAGCTATACTATAAAGAATCTACCTAGTATTCTATACTAATCTCCTTACTAAGTACTCTAATAATCTCCTTCTAGGCTAAGTCTTTAAAGAGCTACCTCTAATAGAGGTTAATAGTAAAGAGAAGTATAAGGTAGACGACGTAATTAATATATATATATTATAAGGGAAGCTAGTTACCTATATAAGCTAAAAGAAATATCTAGAGAATCTTACTTAGTAGCTAATTAATAATCTTAAAGAGGTAGCTAATATACTATATAACTATCTAGACTCTTATATAGATAAGCTAAGGCCGAAATAGATTAATAAATAGTATATAATAGCGTTTAAAAGTAAACGCGTTTAAGAGAGAAAGTAGTAATATAAGATAGATATAAACTAGATTTAGTTAGGATTTAGTTTAGATTAGTTATATAATCTTAGTATCGTAGCTTAGGCTTCTAGCTACTCTACTCTCGATATTATATGTGCTTTATATACTAGCTTTCTTCTTCTTCTTCTTCTTCTAAGTCTTAATATCTTAATAAATAAACATAATTAACTTCTTATTTTACTAGTTATAATTAACTTACTTAAGTAGCTAGTATAATAGTCTATATATGTTTAGAGTATAAAGTAAGCAATTTAGTCTTTATAGCTTCTTAAAATTACTTCTTATAAGGATAAGTCTTAAGCTCTTTAATATTAGCTAGTAGTAGAGAAAGATTATCTCTTAATTCTAGCTTATACTAGGTTAGCTATATTAATAGATAAGTATTAAAAGCTTAATAATATCTAGGTGCTTTATTAGGCTATATAAGAGTAGTAATATATACTTACCTTCTTAGCTTTCTTAGAGTAGTCGAGTAGGTTAATACTATACTCTTTAGAGTATAGTAATTATAATATAACTTTTCGTAAAATTTTTGTGTTTTTTGATATTTTAACGTGCATTAGTAAGCGTATTTTACTAATAAAGATATTTTGTCTATACTATTAAGAATTTTGCATTTTTTAGTACTATTTTTGCTTATGTAATCTTAGATCCTGATTTTTAGTAGTGATTTCAAATTTCTTTCTTCTTCTAAAAATCAGGATCTAGGATTACGTAAGCGAAAGTAGTACCAAAAAATGTAGATTTTTTTATAGTATCGAAAAAATACTTTAGATTATAAAAGGAGCTTACTAATACACGTAAAAACATCAAAAAACACGAAAATTTTACGAAAAGTTACGTTATAATTACTATACTCTAAAGAGTATAGTATTAACCTACTTAACTACTCTAAGCTTTCTTATTCTTCTTATAGTAAGAATATACTTAGGAAGAAGGTTAGCTAACCTAGTAGTAATTCTTTAAGGAGGTTACTTAGATTAATCTTTAACTATCTCTTTAGTCTAAACTTCTACCTTATTTCTCTTAGATTTAACTTCTTCTATTAGTAGAGGAAATAGCTATATTACTATTAATAGAGGTAAGGCTAGAGCATTAAACAACTAGTCTATTAAGGCATTATTCTTAATCTAAGCTAGGCTTAGAGTAGTTTTTAGGTACCTAACGTAACCTAACTAGACTCTAGATCTAGCCTAATAGAGTTATATTACTCTATAAAAATTTCGCTTTACTTTCGCGTTTCTCGTGATTTACCGTGTTAATTTTAGCTAAATCTAGATAATATATATATTATTAGAATCTATAAAAAAATGTGCACTAAATAGTATATAGTATGCTTATATAATATAAAACTCTAAATTTAGAAAGAAAGCTAAACTTTTTAAATACTTATATAAAATTAAGCTTTTAGATTATATAAACATACTATATATTATTTAGTGCGCATTCTTTTGTAGATTCTAATAATTTATATATTACCTAGATTTAGTCGAGATTAACGTAGTAAATTACGAGAAACGCGAAAGTAAAGCGAAATTTTTATAGGGTAATATAACTCTATTAGGCTAAATCTAGAGTCTAGTTAAGTTACATTAGGTACCTAAAAACTACTCTAGCTAGGCTTAAATTCAGGGATAGTAGATTTAGTACTAATTATACTAGTAATTAAGAATTATAAGGCTTATAAACTAGTAACTAAGATAGGCTTAACTCTTAAGCTAGATTCTTAGCTAGAGTCTTAGTCTATATTAGAGACTAAAATAGTATCTAGTTTAGCTACTAAACTAGATTCTAAACTAAATACTAAACTAGATTTAGTTTAGTTACTCCTTCTACTTTATATACCTCTTTAGATTTATTAATCTCTTATAAAAGCCTTAGTAGATTAAGTAATCTAATTAGTTTTAGCTATAGTTACTCTTCTAGCTTATAGAACTAAGTCTTATTAAATCTAATATTCCTTGTTTTAATAACCTTCTTAGAGGCTAGTATAAAGATTCTAAATATGTTAGTTAAGTTATAACTAATAAAATAGCTAATATAAGCTCTTAGTATAAGTTTATTACTACTTATAATAAGCTTATCTAAAGTATAAGCTTTATATCTAAGTAGCCTAAGATAAGTAACTAATAGAGAGTATCTATAAACTAGCTTAAAGAGAGTCTTCTAGTCTAGCTTCTTAAGAGGTGTTCTATTAATTAGATAGGCTACTAATCTATATAGTTTAGAGTATAATTCCCTTAGTAAATTAGTAAAGATAGTAATTACTCTTACTCTCCTTAATAGTATAGCTCCTATCCTTTTATTATAACTATTCTAAGCTTAAGTATAAGGGATAGATAGCTTATAATAGATTTCTTTACTATCTAGGAAGATAGTAAATTTAAAGCTAAAGGCTCTCTTATTATTACTCCTAAGAAATCTAATTTTAAAGTTAAGATTACTTTTAATATAGATAATTATCTTAATATAGATTTTATTAATCTTATATCTATAAGTATAAGTAGTAACTAGTTAATAGTTAGTTATTCTATAAGTAAAGTAGCTTATATATCTTACTTTATTATAACTAGTAAATCTATTAATAATAATATTAAAGGTAGTTCTTTTAAATAGCTTTAATATAGTAATCTTAGTATTAGGACTCCTTAATATAATCTACTAAGTATTTAATAGCTTATAAGTCTAATATAAAGACCTAAGATAAATTAGTTAAGCTAAACTTAGCTTAGTTAGAGTTAGTTTACTACTAACTATAATAGTTAGAAGGTAATTAATAGATTCTAGGCTTAGATAGCCTATAACTTTATACTAAGATTAATTAGTCCTTATAGTAACTATAGTAAAGGCTAATAGTTAAGGATTATCTTCCCTTAATATAATAGTAATATAGGGAGCTTTAGAGTTATTCTCTAGTATATATTAGTTATACTTTAGTATAACTAAGAAGAGTACTCTTCTTTTATAGCTAATTTCTATAGTTTAAGTATTCTAATAGACTCTACTATTAATAAACCTCCTAAGGCTAACTAGATTAGTTATAATTAATAGTATATAGGCTACCTTTATAAGATAGATAGTTATAGACTTTCCTTTATAAAGAGCTATAATATTAATAGTTCCTTAACTCTTAATACTAAGTAAGGTATTACTATAGAATAGCTTTCTATAGAGTTCTATAATTCTAGTAACCTTATATCTATCCTTTATAGTGTAATTATAGATATAATTAGTTACTCTAGAATCTAGTATCTATAAGCTTAAGATATTACTAGTAGCTAATATAAATACTAAGTGTAATCTAATAGTTATAGCTATATTAATTAGTACTAGTAGGGTTAACTCCTTCTAATATTATACTTCTTTAGTAAGGATAGTATTAATTCTCTCTTTAAGAGTCTTATTATTTAGTCTCTATTTAATCTCCTTTATAGTCTACTAGTTTAGTGTCTATCTATCTAGTCTTATATACTTATTTAAGTAATAGTACTTACTCTACTTATACTAGCCTTAATATATATATTTAGGCTCCCTAATAGAACTAGGTTTCTTATAAAGAATATCCTTAGTAGCTATAGAGAAGGCTATAGCCCCCTTACTAGTCTTTATAGTATTATATAGCTTATAAAGTTTATAGAACTATCTAAATTTAGTAATTAGTTTAAGTATAGTTAGTAGAGTTAGTAAATCTAGATTAATAAGGTACTTATTAGTAAATACTAGTTTAGTCTTTAAGATAGAGAGTAAAAAGTCTCTTTATAGCCTTAAGCCTTAAGCTTTTAGTAGATTATAATTCCTAGCCTTATCTATAACCTCTTCTTATTACTAAAGCTAATAGTCTATATTCTATAAGGAAGAACTAGATAGCTACTTCCTCTAGAGTACTTTAACCTTAAGCTAAATAGCTATATTAGATAGAGTAAATCTATTCTTTAAAGCTTAAAGAATAGCTTATAGATAAGGATCCTCTTCTAGCTAGATAATAGTAAGAACTTATAGTATAATTAATAACTAAATAAGGCTAGCTAAATTAGCTAAGGCCTTATATTATTTATTATACTATACTTATTCTTTCTTATATATCTAGAAGAGTGCCAAGAAGTTAATATTTACTACTTCTAGCCTCTAAGGCTTAAGAAGCCTCTCTAGCTTAATAGTCTTCTAAGGATTAATAAGGTTCTATATCTTAGTATTTAAAGCTCTTATCTTAATAATATATAGCTAGCTAGCTTATTTAGCTAATATAGTAAGAATAATAGGTATTCTAGCTATTAAGGTGTTAGTATCTATAGTTATTTATCCCTTTATTAATACCTAAATCCTATAGTTATAATTAAGATAGTTCTTAATAGATTCTAATACTTAAAAAGCGAGATAATAGAGAATTAACTAATAAGTAGAGTAGCTAAGTAACTAAGTAATATACTTATATAGGGGTAGTTATACTAGGCTTATAACTATTAACTTATTTATAGAGAGAAAAGAGATTTATTACTACCTAACCTACTAAACTAAGGTAGACTATAACTATATAAATACTTAACCTAATAAACTAAGAGATAACTAAATTAATAAAACTCCTAAATAATAACAGATTAAGACAATAACTATCTAATTTAATCATAAATTAGTAGAGTAGTAGATAAGTGTTCAGTTGAGCCAGGGGATGAACTGAATCAGGGTCCTTCTTGGCGCTCCAGCTTATACCTCGGTTGACAGGGATCTATGATCGACATTTCTCCGCCTCCCCACAACCGACTTGGTCGCCATTGGTGGACCTGATCTCTACCAAGATAAGACAAGCACCTCCCTCATTTAACCTTGCCTTCCGCCGTAAATGCCCAAACTCACCGAAGCGATGTCGCCTTTGACATGTCCATACATGAAAAAGGCCAAGTCCACCTCGTAGGTAAGTTTCATTCGTCCAACCACCAACCCTGCCCACAATGCACGCCTCTATCCCCTTGGTCGCACTGTTTGCGACCCTCGCGTCTGCCCTGCCAGATCCTGCTTCGAAGAAAGCCAAACCGCCTTCATTCTTTCTCGCCGGCGACTCCACCACTGCTACCCAATCACCAGGCGGTGGTGGCTGGGGCGATGGCTTCCTGAACACCACCCTCTCTCACGGCGCCTTTGGCAAGAACTTTGGCCACAACGGTGCCACCACCGTCTCCTTCCGTGCAGGAGGCGACTGGGCCGCCGTGCTCGCCGCAGCCAAAGCAGCCCTGCCCAGCTCAAAGCCCTACGTGACGATCCAATTCGGCCACAACGACCAGAAGCCGGACAAGAACATCTCCATGGGCCTCCTCACTGCGAACCTCGAGAAGTTCGTGGCAGAAGTCAGAGCTGTACCCGCCACACCGGTGCTGGTCACCAGTCTCAGTCGACGATCTTACAAGAACGGCACCGTGGTGTTGAACCTCGCGGACGTAAGGGCGGCAGCGCTTCAGGCGGCGGAGAACAGTGGTGCCGCCATCATCGATTTGAACGAGAAGAGCACGGCATACCTCATTGCGATTGGGGAGACGGATGCGCAGCAGTATAACTTGAACCCGACGGATAGGACGCACTTGAATGTTGCCGGCAGCGTCGTGTTTGGTAGCATGGTCGCTGGATTGTTGGATGAGGAGGTCAAGGAGGTGAGGAAGTATGTGAAGCCCGTGAAGGACATTGCGGAGGCGATTGAGGAGGGAAAGTTCATCTTGCCGACAGTACGATGAGGCATGATTAGAATAAATCGCTGAATATCATACCATACCATATTGTCTCTGCGCCCTTTTCCAGTGCCTCATGTTTTGAGTGGAGAAAAGTCGTGCGGAATTCATATCAAGTTGGACACTAGCTCGACCGTCTCCTCAGATCGTCCTGCAAAAAACGGCTTGACGGTGTGAGGGAATTCTTCCGCTACTTTTGCACCAGCTTCATGATCTCTCTATCGCTCCAATCCGGCAATCGCATGTCGTGTCATTTCGAACCTCTTTTTGGGAGGTGCTCGCTGCACGACGGCGAGCATCGGCTGAGCCCTGAGCTTCCAGAATTGCACCATGGCGCTCGCTATGCAGATCTGGCACCCTGACACGAAACCCTGCCTCTCAAGCGCATGAGCGCCTCCAAGAGCACCTTCCTGGATGATCTACAAGATGCCGAACTTGGCCAGGTCATTCACAAAGCTTGTCCAAGGCTTGGAGAGCTTGTCAATGCTTGACGAGCCAGCTATCTCACGCTAACGTGACACCGCTGGTCTCTGGACCGCGATCAAACATCCTACCAGCCAATCATCTCGTCTGGCGGCGTGTTCCTGAACCCTTCCATCAATTTGTCTTTGGTTTCGACCACTGATTCGTCTTCGCCTCGCCTGCCTCCGTGATGACCTCCTTCCGAGGCAGTACCTGTCGTCAAAGTGTATCTGCTTGCTTGCAAACATCGGGCAGGTGCACTCGCTTCTAGCATGCACCTCTGGAAAGTGCCCTCAATAGTCTCTCTACTACCTCTGTCCATGATAACAAAACCACTCGCAAGAGTGGTATAAAGCCATCATCTCCCACACGTATTCCTTCCTTGTTCATCATATCATTATGAAGTTCACTCTGGCAGCTCTCACTTTGGCCACGGCCGTCGTCGCCGCCCCCTTTGAGGGCACTCTCAAGGACAAAAGATCCTTCGTCGAACGCGATGGAGTCAACTACACCGTTTTTGAGCATGCTGCCACGGGGGCCAAGCTGCAGTTCGTCACCAACTCTGGTATCTGCGAGACGACGCCGGGTGTGAACCAGTATTCCGGCTATCTTTCCGTCGGAACCAACATGAACATGTGTAAGTCCTACCAGCTCAACTGTCTGACCCCTACTGAATCCCCAGGGTTCTGGTTCTTCGAAGCCCGCAATAGTCCTACCACTGCCCCTCTCGCTACCTGGTTTAACGGCGGTCCTGGCTGCAGTTCCATGATCGGCCTCTTCCAGGAAAACGGTCCTTGCCACTTTGTCAATGGTGCTTCGACCCCATCCCTCAACCCCTACAGCTGGAACACCTTTGCGAACATGCTGTATATTGACCAGCCTATCGGTGTTGGTTTCAGCTACGGTACCGATTCTGTCACTTCCACCGTCACAGCAGCTCCCTATGTCTGGAAATTACTGCAAGCCTTCTATGCTCAGTTCCCGCAGTACGAGAACAGAGACTTTGGCATCTTCACCGAGAGCTACGGTGGTCATTACGGTCCAGAATTCGCCGCCTACTTCGAACAGCAGAATGCGGCGGTTGCTGCAGGCACTGTATCCGGTCAGAAGATTCCTCTTGTCGCCCTTGGTGTCAACAACGGGTGGTTTGATCCTACCATTCAGTACAAGGCCTATGTCGACTACAGCTACAACAACTCCTACAACAAGATCATTACTAGCGCCGCGACATACAACAGCTACATCAGTGCTTACAACAATAAATGCGTACCAGCGTTGAAGCAATGCACTGGACTTACAGGCGCTGACTCGGCTTGTGCCAATGCGCAGAATGTATGCTACAATGCCATCGAGGGCCCTCTTTCAGAGATTGGCGACTTTGACGTCTACGATGTGAGGGAACCGTCGAATGACCCATACCCACCCGCTGTAAGTCTTTCGTCTGTATAGAAGGACCCTGCTAATACTACCAGACTTACTCTTCTTACCTGACTAACCCCTCTGTCGTCAAGGCAATTGGCGCTCAATCAACCTACCAAGAGTGTCCCAATGGACCCTACCAGAAATTTTCAAACACTGGTGACGACAGCAGATCACTTCTGTCGACTCTCGGCACGGTCATCTCCAGTGGTATTCGTGTGCTGCTCTGGGCAGGTGATGCCGACTGGATCTGCAACTACCGTAAGTCACCTCACCATGCTGATAGGGCTCAAGTGCTGACTTCCACGTAGAAGGTGGTTTCGCTGTGGCCAACGCCGTCAGCTGGACGGGTAAGACGACCTTCGCGTCCACTGCGCTCAAGCCATACACTGTCGCCGGCAAGGCAGTTGGACTCTTCAAGACCGTCAGCAACTTCAGCTGGTTGCAATTGTATGCATCCGGTCACGAAGCGCCGTACTACCAGCCTGCGGCATCCCTTCAGATCTTCAAGCAGATTCTGTCCAAGCAGCCGTTGACCAGCACTTGAGAGGCAGATGTACGCGTGGACATTAGTCGAAAGTCCGAGGCAAATCGATGGAAGGTTGGATGCTCCAGCGACGTTGGACGTTCGTATCCTGGTAGTGTCATAGATGAATGTCAATCATGTCTCATCATCTTACTCTGCGACACCAATCTTGATAACATTGAAACTGTGTATCTCCACGCAGCGATATCGGAGCCAAGCCGGAAAAAGCCCAGACCCCTCCACGACCTCATCCGCGCGCCAAAAAGCAAATTATCTTTCTCATTCAGGGTCCCAATTCCGCCCCTCGTTATCTTTGGTGCCTTGGCATTCCCGGACGCCGCCGTCCCCCACCGTCGTTTCTCGCCGGCCTTATCAGAGCGTTTACGACTTTCCTGACCTTCTCATTCGCTCCGACCATGTCTTAGCTCGCCAAGAAGGCCCCCCGTTCCCATGTGGCTCTGGCTCGGCATAACGCTGGCAGAAAGATAGGTAATCAGATCGCGTTACATACATGAGTAGGCCGCTCGCGTGCTCTTCTGCTTGAACTTTCCCGACAGCTTGGGTAGTGTTGACTTTGCTTTCATTGTTGTTGTACTACCACGGTCATCATGAAGTCGATCAGGTCCTACGTGGACCAGCTCAACTACACCGTCGCCAGGTCGGCGGTGGGCAAGTACTTTCATCTCGAAAATTCTGGTCACGTAAGGTGCCTCGATGAGCAATAATGCCAGACCAGTCAATTGACAGTCTCCCAGACCAACGAGATCACCAATGCCAAACTCTCCACCGAGATCCGCGCCGGTCTCACCACTTTCTTCACAATGGCCTACATCATCGCCGTCAACGTCCGTCTTTTCGTCCCTACACGACTTTTGTAGTCCCAGGCTAACAATGCCCAGTCCGCCATCCTCAGCGACAGCGGCGGCACCTGCATCTGCAACAGCACGCCCGACGACCCCATCTGCACCACAAACGAAGAATACGCCCTCTGCCTCGTCGACCTCAACCGGGACTTTGTCACCGCCACCGCCGCCATCTCGGCCCTCGCCTCCTTCATGATGGGTCTGTTCGCCAACCTCCCCGTCGCCGTCGCCCCCGCCATGGGCATCAACGCCTACTTCGTCTACCAGCTCGTCGGCTTCCACGGGTCGGGACAACTCACGTACCGCGTCGCGCTCACGGCCGTGTTCATCGAGGGCTTGATCTTCGTGGCGCTGAGTCTGTTCGGCATCCGGCAGTGGCTTGCGCGCACCATCCCCGCTAGCATCAAGGTCGCGTGCGGAGTGGGTATCGGTTTGTTCTTGACGATTATCGGGCTGAGTTACTCTGCTGGTATCGGTGCGATTACAGGGGCGGTGGCCACGCCGTTGACGCTGGGCGGGTGCACGGCTGCGCAGCGCGATCCGGATACCGGGGAATGTTTGTCCGGCAAGGCGGCGTCGCCGACCATGTGGATTGGGTTCACGCTGGGGTTGTTGCTTACTGGCATCTTGATGACGTATAAGATTCGGGGTGCGATCATCTTTGGTATCCTGATTGTGTCCATCTTCTCGTGGCCGAGGAACTCGGACTTCACGTACTTCCCGAGGACGCCGGTGGGGGATTCCAGGTTCGACTTTTTCAAGAATGTGGTCACTTTCAGGCCGATTCAGGATACACTGGCTGCGCAGGACTGGAATATCTCGGGCGCCGGCGGGCAATTCGCTCTGGCCATCTTCACGATGTTGTACGTCGACATTTTGGACTGCACTGGTACCCTGTACTCCATGGCTCGCTTCAGCGGAGTCGTCAACGAGCGCACTGGAGACTTCCCGCGTTCTACCATTGCGTACTGCTCTGACGCCGTGTGCATCTCCATTGGCTCGCTCTTCGGTCTGGCACCAGTCACTGCATTCGTCGAGAGCGGTGCAGGTATCCAGGAAGGCGGTAGGACCGGTCTTACAGCTATGGTGACCGGTCTGTGCTTCTTCATCTCGCTCTTCTTCGCGCCAATCTTTGCGAGCATTCCACCTTTCGCAACCGGTGGAGCGCTGATCTTGGTCGGAAGCATGATGATGAGAGGAGTCGTGGCTATCAACTGGAGGTATCCGGGTGACGCAATCCCAGCGTTCATCACGCTGATGTTCATGCCATTCTCTTACTCGATTGCATATGGTTTGATTGCGTAAGTTGATCTCGTGGAATCATGATCCGAATACTAACATATCCTAGTGGTCTTCTCTCCTACGCAGTCATCAACTCCACCATCTGGATTCTCAAGGTTGTATCGAGGGGTCGCATCCAGCCACCAGATTATGATGCGAAGGAGTCTTGGTCATGTAAGAATACCTCTGAGCAAGAATCTTGTACAAACCTGACATCCTTGCAGTCAAATACTCGGACGAGAACGACCCTCACTGGCTTGTCCGGGCTGTTCAGGGAGACAGGCAGTTCTGGAGGAAGAGGACCGTCATCGAGAGCGAGCCCGTGTCTGATGAGAAGCTGGAGACACAAAGCGCCGATGCACAGCAGAAAGTCTAAACCAAGCCGTTGATTGACAAGGCCAATGGCTTCTGAGAATGAAAGTTGTGGTTTGCCGAAGAGATCCATCACCTCGTGTAAGATTGACATGTTCGTATGCTTCGAAATTCTAGCCCACGCCGCTGTTTAGTGTTGCTTCCCGTCACTATACGCCATTCAACGACGCCTCCAGCACGTTGAAACTCGAATGGGAGGCATATCCCTTACACTATCCCGAAGATCACCGGCGAGGGCACCATGAACATCGGTTAATCCACCATCCTAGCGATCAATGATCGCCACGCGAGGCTTCACATATCCCGACCAAGGAGGCTTCGGCGATACTGACATTTGAAATATCGCATTTGCCGCTTCCGTTATCGATAGCTGCGTCATAGTCTTATAATTGCGATGACCTGTTTGGGGAGGGGGAGAATGGGGGCGCCCATCAATATTGCACAAGCTTGACCTGTCTGATTTCCCGCTCTGTCTCCCAGCCTTTGGTTATACATTGGAGATCGCCGCGGCGACCTCATGCCAAAGGTGCACATCGACCTCGATCGAAGGCTTCTCATGACCTTCTGGCGCTATGAGGTACTGCTTGGCATTGATGCTGCTCCGACGGACAATGAGTCGACTCGGAATCAAAACAGGTCTTTTGAATCTCATCTCGAGCCAAGGTCCTGCTTGTGGTATCCCTGAGCCGGCCTGCGTGCCGATGACTTCGATTGCTTTGGCCACTACCTGGTTTCCATGCGCAATGCGGCCCTTCATGCCGAAAAGTCGAGCTACCAGCGTTGAGAAGTGGATCAAATTGTAGTCCTTACAGATACGGGCCCAATTGCTCGGATCTGCATGTGTCATCTTGAACGATCCGACGTCGATGGAAGCATTGATCGAATGATCAAGTTGGCTGACAGACTCCTTGCCATTGGCATGTGCACGGCGGGCTTGCTTTCTGAACTCTAACATGGTGAAGGTGAGCCGATAAATCTCTCGCTTTCCATGCTCGGTTGTCTCCTCGATGATAGACACCACCAGATTTGTCTGAACTCCTCGTTTGACAATCTGTGCATGCTTTGGTAGAGACGCCGAGATCGTGTAGGACCTAGCAGCACCACCAGACTCAACATCTGTGTCCAGCACAAGCCTCCTGCAAGCTGCCACATCGATCATCTCGGCTATATTGGAGACGTTGACTGCCCGTAGAGGCCGGATCGGGGAGCGTTTTCTGGCGAGCAGAAGTGGTATTGCTGGCTGGATCAAGGAGCCCAGAAACATTGCAAGATGGGCTTGATTTGATGCGATGTGTTTCGAAATCTGACGGGCGCTCATCTCTGACTTGATTGTATTGATAGCTGTGGCGTAGTCTTGAAATTGTGATGATCTTATGCGAAGGGGCATGGAGATGGATTGCTCTGGGAGTCGTATTCGATCATCAGTGACTGTCGCTGCGCTTCCTGTCGACGATCGTGTGACGCTCAATAGGCTGCGGGCAAGCAGAATGCATATCGTCCAGAGGATGTCGATAAATGTAAGCTGATCCGGGCTGATTGTGAGATGGGCATGTTGCTGTGTACCACGCAGTCCATACAAGGATGAGTTGCTGAGGAACACCATCCTCGCTACCGAGGTGTTATGCAATCTCCTGGAGAGTCACTGCCGGATCAGTGGTGCGATAAAGTCCTCATGTCGCTGTTCGGAAAGGGTCGTGATGGCTGGTGTGGATAGAAGATGTCAAGATTTACATCGGCTTCGTGGGTTTCCATTCAATTTTGACCTGGACGACCACCTCATGCGATTCGGATACGCTAGCTCAGATTGGGCGAATGTCATGCCTTTGGACAAGGTCGATCCAGGTATATTATGATTGCATGCATATACAGCACTCTCCGGTAAGATCGTGGACGCCACAGTTTCCTCTTCAAAAAGTCTAAAGCCCCTATCACGAGCAAGCTAAAAGTCAGGAATGGCTACCACCAAACATGGTAGTGTCATATGATACTGTCGTCACGAAGGCCTGGGTAATGGCCATTTGATCTTTCAACCTTTCTTGCTTGCGCTTCTCGGTCCGCCAACCGTCTGGTGATACTACGGTAACAACAGCGCCTCAAGATGCCTTTCGAACCCGCGAGTGTGCATCAAACTGGCTTCCAGAGCAATGATGTTGTCGAAGATCATCATGATAGAATACAGCACCGTAGACCCTTCACTGGAGACTTTCAAGACTTCTTGGGGTCTATCGAGGTGAGACCCGCAGTCAGCAGCGGTGCTTCCATAGAGTTTGACGTCTTCAGGTCATCTACACCGACGATTCAGATCAGCCCTTTGGCACCATCAAGGAGATAAATGGAGAGAGCGCGGACCTGAACAAGGGCATGGGAGGGGAGTAAGTTGTCCAGATGCAGGTGATCTGGTAGTTCCTACGCTGACGTTTTTGCGCTCAGCTGTGTCTGGCTGAAGGGCCACTATTCCACCTCACCAGGCGAGATGGTCCATGAGATTGGCATCGAGATGCGTGATAAGGGTCAGCACGGTGTCGATAATATTAGTAAGGGAGCGGAAGGGTCTCCCCGTTTTCTTGACCTGAAGCGAGACGTCAACAAGAACGAGTGAGTTGTGCCCACAGCCTCAAGGACATGCCAATCATACTTTCGAACAGGTTCATCAGAACGTATGGGCTCTGGAGAACGTCACGGGAGCAGGGGTATCCACCTTCCGGATGGAGTGGAATATCGAACGATATCAACACAGGCCGTGGAGGCGACTGTCTGTACATCGTGTGGCGGTCCAGAGAGTACAAAAGCGGCGCTTGATTCTGAAGCATGGCGGTTGTCACCAGCTAGAACGTGGTCTCGTGTCCCATAGTCTACGATTACGAATCGAAAGCGAACTCCGTACTTCTGTCGTGCGAATTGTGGATGGCGTCCACGGCTTCCTACCTCAACAGCCCCCCAAGACCACGCATTACGCCCCATCCTCCACATACGGTAGCCAAGCCAGTGTAGATGATCAGAGGACCATAGATACTGCCATAACCTGCTCCTACCATGTTCGAGTCTTCGCCCACCTTGAGCAGCTGCACCCCAATCAATCCTCCTGCGGTGTACCCCACGCCTCTCGCCCCATTGAGTAATCCATAGACGACGCCACTATCTACAGCCTCATTCCGGTCAGCGGACTCCTGCTCCATTTCCTTGATCATGCCGCCCCAGGTGGCAGAATAGCCGCCAGCGAAGAAGCCGTAAATGGCTGCAAAGAGGGACAGTAGTACCATGGCGTTGTTACTACCACTTGACGATCCCCAGAAACAAAAGGCAGCCAAAGCGGATGCGAAGGCAGATATGAAGGCCGTCGCTGATGCAGAGAGGCGGAAGCGGCGGTTGTCCGAGAGGAAGCCAAAGAAAGAGGAAGATATAATACCTGGGGCGTTGAAAAGGGTGAGCAGTAAGGTCGTGGATGTGGGGGATAGTGCAACGGTGGACGCGTAGGTGGTAAGATATGTTTGAGGAAGACCGTAGCCGGACGATTGTAGAAGAGTCGCCGAGGCATGAATGTAAATGGCTGGGCGTCGAAGGAATGCCCATGGTATGTTGCGGGCGCGGATTGGTAGCTGCGGATCGTAGCTGAGCGAATGCATGGGCATCAGCAAGCAGGGTAGGGACGATACCAGAGCGATGGCGGTCCAGATGCGAAGGACAAGAGTTATTGAATAGTTGGAGAGAAGATAGTGGAGCAGGAACGGACAAGCTGTGCCCACGATATTCTTAGATGAGAGGACGATCCCGAGAGCGAGGGCACGATTGCTACTATCGAAATTCTCGGAGAGCGACAGAGTGGTCGGGCTGTAGATGAGTGCACATCCCAAGGCTGAGAGGACTCCTTGAGTAATGACCAGTTGCCAGACTTTTGTGCTGAAGGAGGATAGGAGGAAGCTGAGACACGCGAGAATGATTCCAACCACGGCTGCTACGCGGCGATAGCGAGCCCAGCGTCGACTAAGCAGGGCGAACAAGAATGGCATGGAAAGATACATGACTCCGTTTGATGTGGTTCCGATAACACCAGCGATGTCTTTGTTGCCTTGGAAAGTCCAGTTGCTCTGGTAGTATTCTTGGAAGATGCCATAGGTCATGGCAAAGCCTAGAGATCTGAGTAGTGTCCGTGACACTGAGAGCACTGATGTTTCTGCTTACCCCAAATCGGCAGCTGAAGCACTGAGCAACTGACGAGTACATGCAAGTGTCGGCCAGTCCACCTCGACGTTGGCGGACTTGTTGGTGTATATTGTTCAATTTCAATCTCGTGGCTTGCAGCGGCTACATCCCGCAGCTCGAGGGTTGTAGAGGACTGCATCGTCATTGGAGGTGTATGCATTCGAATTGAGGCAGTAGTTGGCAGATGTTTGACTGAGAAGCGGGCTCATGTATTTATGGAGACATGCATGTAGAAGAGATGATACTCATCTGACTCACGATCGGATATCGAGGCCGTGGTCGGCGATCCTTTATCATCCCACGTCTATGATTTGTCGCGAGGTCAATAGCCTCGACAGAGACCGCTGAATCGCGTCAGACGATAGCTAGGGCGACGATATCTGATCTATGACGATCAACCTTGCCATAGCGTAGCCTTTGAAGCGACCGGAGCCGGGCAGGTAGTTGTAAAAGACGACTTGAAAGTGTCAGCAAGTCGAAGAGCAATCTTGACCAAGACGAAACGCATATTGCCTCCATACTGATTGGAGGATCGGCCCGCCACCAAAAACACGTGGGCCCTGGGCCTTTTTGCCGGCCCCAAAAAAAAAACTCCTTGAACGGGCATGAATTGAAATTTTGGGTGGATAGCGGAGGTCAGATTTCAACTTCAGCCCGGGCATCCTTTTTCGTCTCAACACAACAATCTCCACTCTCCACTCTCCACTCTCCTTTCCTCGGTACGACAAGGCTGCTGAGCAGCTGTAGTTCATCCAGCGACCGAGTTCCTTACAAGGCCGGTCTTGCATAGCGACAAGAGGGACCACAATACGTCACAGAACCCCCTGCATCTCCATAGCCTTGAACACAAGACTACGATACACTGCGGCATGCCGCACCACGAATCGCCTCCCATGGCTGCCGCGAACCCATCCATCATAGCGCCAAAAGCCGCAGCCCCCGCTCCCGCCGACATCGAGCACTTCAATAACATCATCTACACATCCAAGACCGCCCAGGAGTCGCTTGATGCCTCGTACGCTCTGACCGACCTCCTCACCAACAGCGTTGGCCACCGCGGCCTGATCAACTACGATGTCCTCAAGACAGTCAAATCGGCTGCGACAGATAAGAAGAATGGCGCGAGGAGGGAGGGATCCATGTTTGCTCTCGGGGCCCTACTCGAACGTTTCCCAGCGAAGCACAGGCTCTCCGAGGCTGTCTTCCTGCTGCAAGAGTCCTACACAGTCCCGGTCGCTCTGGACGCGCTTGCGGATAAGGGCTCACATGTGAGAGAAGGGGCCAAATATGCGCTTGATACCCTGTTCGACAACCTCGGACCCGAAGCAAAGGTCCTTGGGCTTTTGCCAGTCCTGGTTGAGTATCTGGGCAAGATTACTGGCAAATGGCAAGGCACGGTCGGCGCATTCGAGTTGGTCGGTCGGATGGCGGACAAGGCAAAGATGGGTATGGGCACCGGAGAAGAGGAGGAGATCAAGGATGTTCTGCGGGATTGTATGGGGAAGAAATTGGCGGGTTTGATACCCATCGTTGAAGCCGGCATGCACGATCTGAAGTCCGAGGTGTCGAAACAAGCCATCAAGACCATGAACAGCTTGACCACGCTCCTCCAGAACGATGACGTTGCACCACGGATACCTCTTCTGATCAACAGCATGGAGCATCCGAGCACGGAGAGTTTGCAAAAAGCCATTCACGCCTTATCACAAACCACCTTCGTCGCCGAAGTCACGAGCCCCGTCCTTGCTCTGCTTACACCACTCCTGGAACGCTCGCTCAACACGCCCACAACTGCCCAGGAAGTCCTGCGACAAACCGTCATCGTGGTCGAGAATTTGACCAAGCTGGTCCACGATCCGGTGGAAGCCCGTGTCTTCCTGCCTAAACTCAAGCCTGGTGTACAGGGTGTGAAGGACAGGGCGTCGCTCCCTGAAGTGCGAGAGATTGCACAAAGAGCATTGGACGTCATCAAAAAGGCAATGGGTGAGGAAGACGGCGCCACAAATGCATACACAAGGACAAGCCCAGATCAGGTTGCCGTCATCTTGGACCAAGAAATCCAGGCTCACGGAGGCTTGGTGACATACCCTGGCGACCCTCAGCTCTGGAGCCTGGCGAAGCCATACATTTGTTCCATTGTAGCCGAGGACGTCAACCAGAGGCAAATCGAGCGGATCAAGAACAACGTTGGACCATACCTCCAAGCCATCACGAAAGACGGAGCCGCAGATAGCATTGCCGAGAAGGTCCACGCGCATTTCCTCGCTGAAGACCACCGCAAATTCGGTGCTCCTCCCCAGCCCGAGGATGGAGAAGTCGAGATTGTGAATGCTACCTTCTCCCTGGGCTACGGTGGTATGCTCCTTCTTTCGCGCACCAACCTCCGACTCCTCAAGGGCCACCGCTACGGTCTTTGTGGTCGCAATGGTGCTGGTAAATCCACGCTCATGCGCAGCATTGCGAACAACAAGCTCGAAGGCTGGCCAGGGCCAGATGAAGTTCGAAGTGTCATGGTCGAACACAACCAGGGAGAAGATGCTGATATCACAATCTTTGAGTACTGTCTCAAGGATCCGGACATCGCCAAGGAAGGCGAGGAGAGGATTCGCTCGATTTTGGAAGAGGTCGGCTTCACATCTGGACCAGAAGGTCGTCAATCACAAAAGGTTGGGACCCTATCAGGAGGCTGGAAAATGAAGCTCGCCTTGGCTCGTGCTATGCTGCTGCGCGCTGATGTGTTCTTGCTGGACGAGCCTACCAATCACTTGGACGTTGGAAACGTAGCCTGGTTGGGCAACTACCTCAAGACACACCCGGAGATCACCTCTCTCATCGTGTCTCACGACTCAGGATTCCTCGACGATGTTTGCACAGACATTATCCACTATGAGCAGAAGAAGCTCGTCTCGTACCGTGGCAACCTCGCTGCCTTTGTCCAGCTCAAGCCAGAGGCCAAGGCATACTACACCCTGTCCGCAACTTCCACCGAGTTCAAATTCCCTCCTCCTGGTATCTTGACTGGTATCAAGTCAAACACTCGCGCAATCATGAAGATGACGGACTGCTCCTTCACTTATCCCAACGCACCAAAGCCGTCTCTGCACAACGTCTCTGCTTCCCTCTCGCTTTCTTCCCGAGTCGCTGTGCTTGGGCCTAACGGAGCTGGCAAGTCGACCCTCATCAAGGTCCTGACTGGTGAAGTCATCCCACAGACTGGCCAAGTTCAAAAGCATCCCAACTTGCGAATCGGTTACATCAAGCAGCATGCTCTCGAGCACGTTGAAATGCATCTCGAAAAGACGCCCAACCAATACCTTCAATGGCGATACGCAAACGGAGATGATCGTGAGGTGCTCATGAAGCAGACTCGTCAGCTTACGGCCGAAGACAAGGCACAAATGGAGAAGATGATCTCTCTGCCTGGTCTCGGAGGCGAGCGCAGGGTTGAAGCACTTCTCGGTCGTCAAAAGTTCAAGAAATCGTTCCAGTACGAAGTCAAGTGGCTCGGTATGCTCCCCAAGCACAACACCATGATCAGTCGCGAAACCCTGTTGGAGCTCGGCTTCCAGAAACTCATCCAAGAATTCGATGACCACGAAGCAAGCAGAGAAGGTCTTGGTTTCCGTCAACTCGAGCCCAAGGTCATCAGCAAGCATTTTGAAGACGTCGGTCTCGACCCGGAAATCGCCAACCACAACGCCATCAGCGGCCTCAGCGGTGGTCAAAAAGTTAAAGTCGTCCTCGCAGGTGCCATGTGGAACAATCCTCATCTCCTCGTGCTTGACGAACCTACCAGTAAGTCCAATCCCCTTCCCGCCCTTTAAGAACGACCACTAACCCCCTCTCTCAGATTTCTTGGACCGACAAGCCATTGGCGGTCTCGCCGTCGCCATCCGCGACTGGAAGGGCGGCGTCGTCATGATCTCCCACAACGACGAATTCGTCGGCGCCCTCTGCCCCGAACAATGGCACGTCGAAGACGGCCGACTCACCCACAAGGGCCACCTCGGCGTCGACTCGTCCCGCTTCGAAGACTCTGGCGCCTCCACGCCTCTCAACGGCGCCATGTCCCCTCGTCTCGGCGCGGGTTTGGCCGCCGGCGTGGCGTCCGGTCTTGGTTCCGGCGTGACTTCCGGCGTCAGCTCGGCGATGCAGTCCGAGGCGAGCAGTGCTGTGCAGTCCGAGGCGGAGGGCGGGAAGAAGGATGACGACATGAAGTTCCGCGCGAGGAAGAAGAAGAAGATGACGAGGGCGGAGAAGAAGGAGCAGGAGGCCAGGAGGCGGTTGAGGCATATTAATTGGTTGTCGAGCCCGAAGGGGACGCCGCATCCGCCGGATACGGATGATGAGGGTTGAGGTTGATGTCGCAAAAGATGAGAGGGAATGCATGTTTGGGCGTTAGATATAGAGGTTGGTACTTGTTGTGTCTTGTAGACAAGACAGGGGCATGTCTGTGATGGTTAGCGTTGCATAGAATGATAGACTGCGTATATGACCGGGGGCGATGATGTTTCAGAATGCCACATTTCTCTTTTACCATTTCCGTCAGTAATCGCTGGTGTATGGTCGTTTTACATCTGCAGTATCCGTTCATCACTCATTGTTCAACCATAACTTCATATAGTTGTAGTCATACACAATATACATACAGTATACTCGTTCAGAACCGAAACATCATCCTCTTCCTACGGCCAGCGTCAGAATTAGCAATACTCCCCCTACTCTCGCACCCACTGCTTCTGAACCTCTCAGTACCTCATCGCCTCACGCACCTCGTCGACCGTCCTCTCTACCCCACTCCGTTGTTTGCCCCGTCCTCCTGCCATTATCTATCCCTTTCACCAAGTCCTTCCACCCCTGTGCCTCGGCTTCACTGACTTCAATCAAAATTGATCAAACTAGTATCCATCATCCCCCTAGCCCGCATGTACGTGTCCAACGCACTCCTCTGACTGGCTCTACTCCTCCCACTGCCCACACTCCCTTTACTCCTCCCCGTCCCCACACTACCCAAGCTCTCCTTACTCGCCCTACTACCACCACCCCTCCCACTGCCCTCACTGCCCTCACTCCCCTGCCTCCCCGCACCCCGCCTCCCCACACCAAGCAACATATCAGCAGTCTCCTGCCTCGCCCTCAGTATATCCCCGTCCGTAACCTCATGCACCAACGGCGGCGAAGGGGTGGAGCGGACGGGAGGCTGGGACCACGCTGTCACGTCCTGTGTCCCTGGGTGGGAGAAGGACGGGTTAGAGAAAGCAGGATGCCCGATGGCGGTCAGGCGGCGGAAGGTGGCGTCTTCTTCCCTAACTTCCTGGTCTGTTTCGTCGGAGGAGTGGGAGTGGGAGTCGGGGCCGTGGTTGGTTGCGTCAGAGTTCGGAGGCGGGGGGCGTCTGTTCTCGGATGAGAGGGCGGTGGCGAATACACGGGATGAGGCGCCGCTGTGTGAAGGGGAGGGGATAAGGTTTGGACTGCCGTTTTGAGGGTGGGGTTGGAGGGAAGGACTGGTGAGCGTCTGTTGTAGGAGGTGGAGAAGGGTGTCCTGGTTGCTGGAGCTGGCGACGTCTGGGGTGCGTAAGATGCCCATGAGAGCGGCTTCGAGGAAGCGGTTGTGTCGCTCGATGCCGTCCATGCGGGCCATCATGACTGAGAGGAGGGCGGATTCTGGGGCCTGTCCATTGGAAGTGTCGGGTCTTGAAGTATTAGTCGAGCCAGTGGCAGGAGCAGTGTCACCGAAAAGTTGTGCTCGCTCTTTGCCAGTGACGGCGGTGGAGAACTTGCTTGTTGGCACCTTTAGGCTGAATTGTCTTGCCACATGAGACGATGGCGTGGGAAGGGCACTTCCTGGTTTGGTTGGGCTAGGAATGATGAATTGTCCCGGAGACCGTGCTGAGGTAGGTGGGGAGGGGAACTTGTTGACCACCTTTTCGATGTTGAGGGGCTTGGGACCCTTGACCTTCTTCTTGGGGGACAGAGTGGTGGAATAGACAGATGCCGAAGTAGCCGAGTGACCAGAAAGGTTGCGGATATGCCCTTTTGCAAAGATCTTCTGGTCTGGCGTCGGTGGCAGACCACGTTTGGGCGGTGGCGACGGGAGAGAAGGATCGATGGTCATTGGCGAGATGGTGGATATGTCTTTGGCTCTCGCAAGTCCGTTTCTTTCTGTGATCGGAGTTTGAGGCCTGGTCGAATTATTACCAATGGCATTCCCCTTGACAGGTGACGAGATGCTAGGCGATATAGCCAGTTGTCTGGAATGTCGCTTTGGCATTTTTGCAGACCTTGGTCTTGGATGCCGTGAAGGTGCAACAGGTGACTTTGGTTTGCTTTTGCCCAGCGTGTTGGTGCCTGCACTCTTCTCACTCGGTGCTCGATTGTTGACCTTGCCTTTTGTAGCGGGGATAAGGGTCGACTGAGTTGGTGCGCTGCTAAGTAACGGCCTCACGATAGGATTGCTGGGAAAGTGCATCTCTTCTTCTTGAGCCATGTAACGACCAATCATGTCAATATCATCCCAGCTCTGCAGAACAGACATTCTCTTACTGATGCTGCCGTCTCTCTGATCAGCACCTTTACCCTTTGATGCGGGTCGTGCCCGGCGAAGTACCTTCCTCTGTCTTGGACTTGGACCAGCAGATGGTGATCCTTGTACATCGACCACAGGTACTTCTCGACCTGACGCCTTGGAGTGTACCACCCATCGACGACCCGTGGCAATGGCAGCTTCGGAACTACCACTGCTGTGCGAAGACTCGACTTTGCCATTACTTGAAGGACTGGCAGGTAGAGAAGAGTACGGCACAGTCTTCAAAGTGGTATCGGTTGTGCTAGTCGCTTCAGGAATTTGGTCCTGTGGGGAAATGGGTGATACTGGTGACACCCTCTCTCCACTACTCATCGATGCCATGGTACCATCGATCGAGCCCGTAGCTCTTGTCATTCGAAGTGGAGAGCGAGGAGGTGGAGGACCAGGGGAAACCGAGCCTTCGGATCCAACACGACGGTGTGGTAACACAATGCGGCGGGACGTGTTGGGCACATTGTGGCTGACACTGCGAGGCGAACGCATGGCGTAAAGGCGCCTTGAATGCTTCTTGCTCAGCGTGGGAGAGACCGGCGGAACAGGAGGCAGGGCAGTGATTGGAGATCGGGGGTGAGAATGTAACGGGTTCGGACACGAGTCCAAGAAGCGGTTGGACGTAGATTTGGTCGATGCAGGCTTGGATGGGCCAGGTCCATGATCATGACCTGATGACTGTTTTGGAGACGGTGGTGGGGTCGCCGAAGGGCGGATAGGTGTGCTGTCCTCGTCTGTAATGATCCGAACTGTCTGGCCACTTGCAGTACGTTCACGCTGTGCTTCATCGTGGTTGTTTTCCTCGTCTTCTGTGATGGCGTTCCAGTCTTCGATGCTCTTCTCGAACAGGACAGCGACATTTGGATCGATGATGATGTCAGCACTGCGAGCATCAGTAAGGCTTTCACGAAGGAGAGAAAGCGTGATCTGTGAGACCTCAATCTTGGAGCCTTGTCCAGCTCGACATCGGTCTTCGACGGTTCCGCAATCTGGTAGTATTTGACACCTTGAACGGTTAGTACAACGAATCTTTCATAATATACCAGTACTAACCACTCTTGGAGATTTTAACCTCAACCGACTTTGGTAGGTCCTCTTGACGGGGTAAGAGCTGATTCGTTGTCTTCGACTTCTGCATCCGTCCACCACTAATGATTGTCAGTTATCACGATGTCGTTTAAGCTGAACACCTTCTGACCCTTTGGACGACCCCGACGAGCGAATGTCCTTGGCTCCGAAGAGTCTTAAGCTTCTGGGAACAGTCGTCGATCGCTTGTGTTTCTTAGACTTGTCCGGCAAGGTATCTTCTGGTCCAGTGGTCCTTAGAAATTGGGCCAGTTGGTACGAATCACATCTTGCTGGCATGACCCATAAACTTGCTTCGGTATTCATGTCGTCGATATGTTCGGCAGCTTTGAAGTCTAGCTTCTTCGCCGTTTCTGTCTGGTTGTTGGAAGTAGAGGATGTGACGTGTTTCTCTTCGATAGATTCGAGTTCAGTCTTCTCACCGAGGTTGGAGGCTTGTATGGAAGAGTGATCGCTGAAAGGGTCGGATCGTCTCTTTGGAGCAGCATGCGTATGCTTTGAGGGTGCAGCTGGTAGGATGATGGGATCCACGGCCATTCCAGTGGGACCGAAGAGCATGTTGTCTTTGTGTTCGTGAAATGTCAAATCAATCAGAGTTTGAGGCAACGGGTTACACAGGTTGGGGGCATTTGAAACCTGTGCGTCCAAGATGCCTCGTACGAATGCAAGAGAACGATGCAAATACAAATTTGAAATGAAAATCTTGCAAACCTCGTTCTGAGGATGTCATTTGAGTCTATCCGACGCGAGGGACCTTGGACTGGTACGCATCATGATAGAGCAAGGGCAAGTTGGCTGCAGATGCATGCGGATACATGCCCTCTAGTGCGAAGCAGCTTTGATCGAGTCTGCCGGGCGACTTGCAGGAGCTGAAAAGTCTGTCGGACAGCTTCCTACAGCTGTGCATGGTGAAGGAGGGGCAGTGTCGTACAAGGCGTTGCTAGGCGCAGGGATGGCGGCTGGCAAGCAAGGAGTGAGTGTTGGCCGTCCTCAACAGCGGCCGGATACGTCGCCATTGGTGAATCAACGATGATGGACCAGCTAGGTCAGTAGGATGACATGGGTGTCGATAGCAAGGTCAAACCCGATAGTGCCGCCTGACAGGTCGATGGAATTGGAGGAGAGGTTGTTCTGGTAGGAAGTGCAGGAAAAGTGGCGGGTGGCTGACAAACACCCTTATGTATTGGCAGAAGCACGCGCAGATTTAATCCGACGAGATTCAGATATCGATCAAAGCTCGCTGATTGCGTATTGAAACCATTGCGGTCTCCATCATGCATGTGACCGCTCATTTTGAAACTCCGCCGCTATGCTTGCCACGCTATGAACATTCCCATCAGATATGCAAGTCCTTATCCACGATGCGATGCTTCACTTTTTCTTCTTCGGCATAAACACGCTGCCTGCCGCTTTTCTTTTCAGCGGCGGTCCCTGTGGCGGTTTCGATTGCACCATGCCGCCATGGACCTTCTTCACCTCCCCCCGGTCTTTGCCGACTTCAGTCTTTACATCTCTGTCGGATGCATTCGACATACTACCAGGTGTCCCTGGCGCTCCAGGAGTGGTAGTCCTACTCCGTGGCGGCTCACTGCTTCTCACGTCGTCCATCAGCTGCTTCTTCGCCGGCTTGACGTCGTTTCGAAACTTCATCTCTTCCTTGCTGTCGATATCCATCTTATCCTCACTAACGCTCGATTGCCTCTCTCGCTTCATGCCTTTGATCCTGTCCTCTGCCTTTACCTTGATCCCCTCCATGCGGTCACTTGACGGCTTGCGTTGCACGACAGAGGGTTGTTCCTTCTCAGCGGGTCGGAAAATGTCAAGGTCTTGCGGTTTCGGACTATGCACGCCATTGGGTTTGCCATTCGAGTGTTCCGTCTTGATTGTTGACGGTTGGGGCTTGGACTTTGCCACTCTCGCCTTGGCCGGGAAATCTTTCGAAGGTCTCCTCAACATGTCTTGCACATTCCCAGTCGTGAACACATCTCGGGCTTGCGCATCTTCGACAAGTTTCTTCCACCACTGTCCCCTGATCAGACTCTGACTGTTTCCGAGCACCCAGAGACTACATTTGGCTCTGGTTAAGCCCACGTTCATACGTCGAATATCTTGCAAGAAACCGATGCCACCCGCAGGAGATGCTCGCACGCAAGAGAAGATGATAATCTCACTTTCTCTCCCCTGGAATGCATCGGTGGTGTTGAATTCGACCTTGTCCATGATGGAGTCGCCGAATTGGCGCGCAAACGTCTCCTTCAGCATGCGTAGCTGTGACTTGTACGGTGTGATGATACCAATCTTCTTGTCGAAGTCGTAGTCTGCAAAGTCCTGGGTCAATCGATTATAGAGGGACAACGCCACCTGGATCTCATTCCTGTTGACCAGTGAGGGACCCTTGACAGCCTTCTCATGCTGACCAGAAACGTCAAAGAAGCGATACGGCGCGAGAAGTGAGGATGTGTGCCATGGTCTAGCACGCAGAGCTTCCATACCATCACCGTCAAGCAAGCGGCTGTCGTAGAATGAAGCGCTAGGGAATGAAGAAATGTCAGGGTGCATGCGGTACTGCGTGTCGAGAAGATGCACAGCATCTGGATGATTGCCTTGCATTCGGACGAAGAGAGATTGCTCATACTGGAATCGAGCCGCTTCTTTGGAGAAGACTGTTGGTGGTAATTGTTTCGGATCCCCGACCAGGATACATTTGGCGCAGCCGTACTTCAGTGGGATGAGAGCGCTCATCTCGACACACTGAGCCGCTTCGTCCACAACGACCGTTTCAAATTCGACATTCAGGTTCTGAAAAAGCTCATGACCACTACCGCTCAGGGTAGCACAGATGATGTGACTGTCGTCGATGACAGCCTGCTGGATTCTTCTGCGTTCCAGCTCTTGATTCCTCCCTGCTGCTCCTTCTGCGTCCTTTGCTGCATCG
The DNA here is from genome assembly GCA_005959805.1 of Elsinoe ampelina. NCBI lineage: Eukaryota > Fungi > Ascomycota > Dothideomycetes > Myriangiales > Elsinoaceae > Elsinoe > Elsinoe ampelina. The sequence continues at coordinate 109,331 of SMYM01000013.1, forward strand.
ATCTGTGTACCAAGGTCGTTCTTCCGTTTGCGTAGTGCGTTGATGTCGTCTTGTAATTTGGGCTTATCATCACCATGAGTACGGTCGCTGTCCATCTTCTCTCGTGCCTCCCGTAGCAATTCTGACACCTTTTTGTGCTCGCCCATGATGGCCTGGGTACGCTCGCGAGCTCCGTTATCACCGTTGGCATTACCGAGCTTCTTGTTCACAAGCTCGTCGAGAGTGACATCCTGTACGGCACTGTTGATGGCTTCGCTTCGACCAAGACGGACGACATTGATCTTGCGCTCCGACCCGCGAGTGGTCTTGATGCCGTCCTTGAAACGCATCACAAGCTCATCGACGGCCGCGTTACTTGGTGCACAGACAAGCAGCTTCTTCGCCATGTCTCCACCGGCTTGACCAGCCCCCCTGGGAGTATTGATGCGTGTGGTTCCTGCTGTGGACCCCAAGCTATCCGTTAGCAGTGCACCAACGATTGCGACGATCGTCTTGGTCTTGCCCGATCCAGGCGGACCTTGGATCAAGGTGAAGGCATCGTTGTCGAGAGCCGACTTGATTGCTTTGGCTTGCGCTTTGTTGACGTTGTAGTTGGAAATAAGAGGATCGAGTTGCTTGTCGTTGTACTGAAGAAGTGGTGATGGACGAGCTTTGACAATCTCATCGCATAGATCATAATATTCCAGACCGGAGATGGATCCGAACTCACGCTCCAGCGGGATGATCGACTGAACCTTATCACCGAAGATCTCAGCGCCGGGCTTCAGCATGGCACTGGCCTTCCCATTACCGTGTGGCAGAACTTTGTAGATCACCTCGACAGTCTTGCCCTTCCGCTTGACCTTGTCGACTCTTGAAAGACAATTGGGCGCCTCCTTGTCGCTCGTTGGCTTCGTGGCAGTCGATAGCAGGATGATGTCACCTTCCGACAGCTGCGCTTCTCTCAGGTCTGCATGAGAGATGGCAGTACTGATCTCCACAAATGCGTCGACACTGCTCCTGCTCCCAATCTTGATTTTGTACGGCTTCGGTGAGTCCTCCTCACGAGCACGGACAATGGCTTGCCAAGCCTCGAGGGTCAGGAGTGGCTGGAAAGTGTCTCTGTACTCTTGCGCATGTCTGAAAGCATTGCTGACCTTCTTGAATTGCCAATCCTCGGATCCGGGTGGATAGTCTCCTTCATGGAAGAAGTCCCATCCAAGGATGATCTTGTGAAGAGGGCCGAGATCTGGTGCCAGACGGGCTCGCATATCCTTCTTGTTTCGCACTTGTCGAATCACTCTGGTCGGCTTGACTTCCTTCTTCAAGCCGACAACCCCATTCGAATCCATCTTGATGCTATTTTTGCTCTTGGTGGTCTTGGAAGCAGGTCCGAAAAGCTCGGCGTCCAGTCCACCCTCGTCGTCATCGTCACTCTCATCAGAAGACACCATGACTCCTTCGCCTTTTGCAGCACTATGGTCCTTGTCGTCCACGCCGATGCCCGCCAGACCAGACCCAGCATTGCCCAGGCCATCTCGTTGTCGTCTTGCTTTTGCGATAGCAGCTGCGTCTCTCCTCTTCTTTGCTTCCAGGGCTTGTTGGCGCTTTCGTCGGAATTCTTCTCGTTGCTTATCATTCTGCTCCTTGAAATGAAGATTCTGCTGCGGCTGCTGCGGAGTTTTGAGCGCCTGGTATCCATCCGAGTCCTTGAATCGTTCAAATGCGGATGATGCGCTTTTGATAATCTTCTGCATCTCCGAATCATCCGACTGCTTGACATCTTTACGATGAGTAGCAACGTCTTTCCATGCAGCCATATCGATACTACCTTTCTTCGGGCCGTCGTGGTTCATACCAGAAGGCGTAGATGATCCGGATGACATCCATGGCAGTAAGGAACCTTGTTTACCCACTGGTCGCGAGTCTGTGATCAGAACCTCGTCTACATGCACTTCGAACGACTTCCTCAGTCGAGCCTTGATGTTGGCAGGAACTTTGTTGCGAATCTCATTTGACAAGATACCTTCAATGAATTCAAGGGCTTTGGCGGGCAATTCCACCTCGACCGTCCTCAATCTCGTCATGATCTTACAAGCGAAGTCCACTGCCTTTGATATGAGATATTCGTCACGAAGTCGGAACCACGTGACGATGGCGGCGGCCGTGTTTGCGGGTGCTGCTAGTAGATGTCGATCAGTCTCGACTCGACTTGTTTCTGACGAGGCTGAATCATGCAAAGCGCCCGAGATGACGCTGTATGCATCGAACACCATATTGGCAAAGTCCATGGCGTCACGGCAGAATGCGACCATCAGATCTTTTGAGTGACCCATAAGTGCCCAGGCCTCTGTGGATTGGAAGATGGTGTTGATCTCGGTCCAGAAGGCCTGCCACACATCTTCGACAACGTCAATATCTTCGTCAGACAGGGATCGTAGTCTCACAATGCCATCGGAGGAGTCCGACAGAGCCGAGATAAAGTCCTTGCCCGCTTTGACGGTCATCTGTGCTGGTCCAAAGACTTGGGCCTGTGATATGTTTCGTAACACGGCTGCTAGAGCTTGCATGCTGGGCACGAATGAATCTCGGAGTAGGCTTTTGATCGCTTCACCACGATTGTTCTCAGAGGTCAGCACCTTGATCAACGAGGCGGCACTTTGCTGAGTCGTACTGTCACCGGCAAAGAGGAGAGACAGCAGGCCTTCCGCTCGTTCAGCATTTTGCAGTAATACTTTGAGAGCGTGAGGTGGGAAGTCCTGCATACGATCGAAGAGATCGGACAAAAATTCGTGTTTCTCGTTCAAGCGCTGAGTCCAATTGCGGGCTTCTGGCGAGCTGGACTCCTTTACAGGCAGAGCCTCAAATAGGGGAAAGCGGCTACATCCTTGTATGATGGCAGATGCGAGATCAAAGCTATGTGATTTGACACCACGAATTGACGCTTGCCATAAGCTCATGGAAGCGTCATCAGATTCCAAAGCTGGCGGCTTGCGGCGTTTGAGTGCATCTCGATCAATTGCTAGAAGCATGACATCTGCGGCGATCGCTTGCCTTATGACCTGCAGGGCCTCCAAGCGAATTTCATTGGTTGGCGATTTCTCCACGTCCTCCATCACAGAGTTGAGATGAGATTTGAGAACGTCTAGCAACGACGAAATGGCAGATCCAGCATCGGAAGCTTCGATGTCAATCTTGCTGAAAGTGGTCGAGAGGACCCGCAATCCAGTCAATCGACAGCTGAGACGACTTCCTTTGGGGTATGACGCATCATAGTACTTATCCCATGCCTGATGCAGAAGGGACTTGCATGCATTTGGTAAAGCACCGGGGCGTAACGATGCCAGAAAGGGTACAATCCAGGTCAAACAGTTTGACAGAGCAGATGTGCTATTCACCCCGGAGTCTTGTGCTATGCGTCGAAGATTGGGGCTGTTGAAGATCTGCTCGATAACGGTCTTTGGCGAAATGGCTCCGAAAGCATCCCAGACATGCGATGGCGCCTTCTCCCATAACATTTGCAGTGTTGCGAGCAAGTCGTTGAAACAGGGAGAATCAACTTGGAGGTGATCAAGGGCGAGTTTGCATATATCAGTATCCATGGCACGAAGGTGATGTGCGATAACATTGCGGTCAAGTCGGTCGACAATCATGCGAACGCCGCGCCAGAACGAGGGCATGAATTCCCGCTCCAGAGACGTGAGTTGTACCCTTGCCATGGCCATGGATAATTGATCCTTGACAGCCCAGTCGAATTGTGCACCTGATATACCGCACTGCATTTTTTCCCAACATCGGATGGCAAAGTCCAGGCGCTGCTCGTTGTTGCTGAACAGGAACATGGTGAGCGCTGGAGAGTAGCCAGGGAGGGTAATCTTCTTTTTGGACTGAACCAGCTTGAAGGCTTGATCGAAATTCTCGGCAAGGAAAGCTTCATCAGTGATAACGGGCATACAGTGCATAGTCTCCAGCAGCGCATATAGTCCTTGAGATGACAGCTTGTTGATTTTCCTGTCTTGCGGCGGCAAGTCGAGCATATCCTGTTTTGCAGCCTCCAAGCCATTCTTGATTCTCGTCTTGTTGACCCCATCGAAGCGATCCATGAATTGTTGTACTTGACCGGCTTCATATTGAGCCTGTAGGTCGTGTTCGAGTAATGATCTGCACTTATGATACTCGCGGATACAGATGGGACACCGTACGAGTTGACCAGCTATGCTCTCTTCGAATGCCTTCTGGAATGGCACCGCATCGTCGCCGTCGTACGCGAAGATCGATACGGCTTCGAGGAATATGCTGCGTCGATCATGAGCCTTCTCTACCCGTTTGTGCCGTATGCCTCGCTGTTCAGCTGTCTCGTCTTCCTCGACCATGTCCTCATCAAAGAAGAATTGATCATCATCGCTGGGCTTCTCGCGCGGACAGAACCAGTGAGTCTCTTCTGGCACTCCTTTGAGCTCCCTGGGAAGCTGTCAGCGTAGTCCAACCTCTGTGTTCGTATGATTACTGACTCGATTTTGCCTACGATCTCAGCCATTGTGGCTATTGGTGTAGGAATTAGAAAGCTTGATCAAAGAGAGCAAATTTAAAGGTGTTCTAGTTCTCACATCGCCGTCACAGCCGTATCTGTTGAGTGAGTGAAGTCATGAATTCCGTGGAAGCGTTGGTTCAGTTGATCTCAGGAGCGAGGCGGCGCCTCCAGTGGTGGTAGATGCTGAGATTTAAGATCCCTGGCCGAGTGTGCGAGGGGGAGAGAGACCAGTGAAGAAGTAGAATAAGGGAAGCGTGCGACGGATCGCTCTATATCAGGCGAGGCATAGTGTTGATAGTAGGGGTCATGAAAGAACTGTGACCATCACCAGGTCGAAGAAATGTACGGTTAGCTGGAAGACGCGGGCGCGCAGAAACGCGACGTCACGACATGCAACCACTTTACCGGTGGCTCCCCTGAGTCGCAAACGAGATCGACAGGCAGATGGGCATGAGAATTATCGAAGATTGACCAGTGCGATTTTGCGCCGCACAGCACGACCATACTGCTGAGGTATTCACCGAATCATTTAATGGCCGCCGTCCTCGGATTGGTTGCAATGTGCATATCTCAAGGCCACCTACGGCAGTCACTTGCTTATCAAGTCATCATCGGATCACAGTACAGCAATGATTAGATGCTCATGTTCAGAACAGGGTGAATAGACAGGATCTTGCACTTGCATGCGAGCATCCATGTCGGAATGTAACCCATACCACAATGCCAAGTTTCGGCAAGCTCTGCCCGCGAGTCATGCATGTACAAGGACAGACATGGAGATTGTCGGCGGCATATTGGACTAGACTCAACTCTCCCTGCCAATTCAGTCATGTCTATTTCTGCCGTTCACGGAATTGTGTCCCTGATCAATATTGTGTAGCTTGAACATGCAGTGAAGCCAAAGTTGAGCATCTCGACGACTGTCAACAAGGTTCAAGATACGTTAGCTTCAGTCCGACGGTCATCTCTCATTGGCTCTTCTCAAGGTCGCAGCGCAGCGGATCCCCACAAGCAAAGCTGGCGCACTGACCACTTGACCTCCACCCATCGGCCGAGGACACTTGGACCCCTCTTTCTTCCTTCTTTCCCGGTACCAAGGCGCGCCCGCACTTCTTAAGAAGCCCTCGATTTGCGCTTTCCCTTTTCGCAACGCTCTACGCTAACCCCTTCAGTTCACCCAGATCCTCTTGTCTTTCCAAACGAAACAGAAAGACGACAGCCCCGAGTCGTCAATCTTGTTCATATCAAGCAGAGAATCGAAGCAGGGATCACACAGATCTGCGTTGAATATTGCGGATTTGTTCGACTACTTGCCGTTCACTGCGCCGTTGCCGTCGGTCGCACCCTGCTCTCTCCAACCCACGCCAACCTCTCTTCAGCAAGCTCCTCGTCAACTCACCTTTCCCTTTTCATACCGTCCCACACATTTCCCAAACGGGAAGATTTCTTGAATTCACTTCACTCGACGCTTCACTTCCGACATGGCAAGTGAAATCACCGACCAAGACCCCGCCGGCTCCCCTTCCAACCAGGACGAGCTGCTGGGTAACGGCAGTGGTGCCGGCGACCAAGGAGGAGCCGAGAATCGTGGCATCAAGCGACAAAGGACCTCCACCGCCGGCGCCGACGACGATGATGATGACGACGACAAGCCCGGACGTGAACGTCGGAAGATCGAGATCAAGTTTATTCAAGACAAGTCGCGAAGACACATCACCTTCTCCAAGCGCAAGGCTGGCATCATGAAGAAGGTCGGTCATGACTGAACGCGATTCGACGCGTTCGTTATACATTGTCGCATTGTCTGACAGTAATAGGCGTACGAATTGTCTGTCCTTACCGGTACTCAAGTCCTGCTCCTCGTCGTCTCCGAGACGGGTCTGGTCTACACGTTTACTACACCGAAGCTCCAGCCTCTCGTCACCAAGCCAGAAGGAAAGAACCTCATTCAGGTATGTTCACTCAGGTGAATCACATCATTGACGCGTCTGACACGTGGGACAGGCATGCCTGAACGCCCCAGAACCCGCCGATGCTAATGGTGTCGACGGCGGTGACAACGCGGTCGACTCGCCCGACGATGCTCACCAGAACCCCGCCGCGAACGCGGCAATGCCACCCCGCGGACCTCCAATGCCACCCCAGGCTTACGGCATGATGCCACCCGATCAGCAACAGGCTATGCAATATCAGGCTTACCTGCAGCAGCAGCAGGCGGCACAACATGGTGGATATCCCATGCCAGCTCAGGCCATGGCACAGCGTCAGCAGTAGGAGAGCGACCTCTTGATGTCACCATCACCTGTGGCGGAATGCCAGGTTGGTGAAACCGCATGAGGAAAGACCCAGAAGACAGCGGTCGGTTCACGATACCAACGATTCAAGGCATCACTGCCGTCAAAATCTTATTCGAGGGCGCATATGTGTATTAGGTCGCCAGGTGGTCATTCGAGCAACGAGCATGGATTTAGATCAGCCACGACCTCGCTAAATTCTCACCTGACCCGTACCATCCTCTGCATGATGGATCGGGTCGGGACTTTATAGTCAAAACGAGCAGCCTTTTTGATGATGCGGGACTGCCCATGGAACAATTGAACAATTCACCTTCTCATGTCTTTTTATGCACCGAGAATTGTGTGACTGTGCTTGTCGCTTCCCTTGCCATTATGCCAATCTCAAACTTGTCTTCCTCGCCAGTGTATGTCAACGTTGGTGTTTGACCGAAATGGGAGGCTGACTGTTCGCAAATGATCTCTGTTCAGTGTTGATACATAGGAGCACTCTACCAGGATCCTCTAGCAGCATCCCTGAGGCTCGCACCTGGTTCGGCCTGCCAGTCACACTCCACGTCTCGAACCGTCTTACCGCAAGCTCTTCTCAAGGAACACCCTCTCCAGCTTGCCCACCTGCACCTTGAACTCCTCCACCTCCTTCCAGCAATCCAACGGTCTCCGATCATTCACCCTCAAGCACTGCACCAGATCATCCTTCGCCTTCTCCACCTCCGCCGACGGCTTCTCCAACTTCCGCCGACTGTCTAGCTTGGCCTTCATCTTCTCAATCTCCGCCTTGACGCTGCTGTGCGTCTTGTCTGCATCTGCTGAGCCGCCCGTCAGAGCGGAGCTGATCTTCGATCCGAGGGACTCGGAGTTGGAGTCGGAGTCTGAGCCGGATGTTGGCGAAGAGGGCTCCTCGTCGTTTTCGGGGGTGATTGAGGCGGCGAGATCGACTAATCGCGAGGCTTCAATGTCTCGTATCCTGGCCAGTTCGGTTTGTACTCTTTGTTGTACTTGGAGCTCGATGTTGCGCGCGCGTGTTGAGTCGGTCTAAAGAGTGGTCTTAGCCCCTGCTTTCACATTCGCGAGAATGTAGACCTACCTGTGGACTATTCTGTAGCTGATCTAATACTTGTTGAGAGAAGCGGACTGGTGTCTCCCTGTAGGGCGTCAGTACTCCCGCGCACCATATCTAATGGTTCGCTTGTGGTACATACGCCGAGAAGACATGTTGCGACGGATCAGCCGTCTGTTTTGACCCTCCACTACCCATGTTGTCGTGTCAATGGCTGTTTGAAGGGTGAAGCTCAAACTTGCCTGTAAGTCGGACATTGACGGGACCTCGACCCGAAGATTTTCCTGGCTTTCACCTCAAGTTGCGGTCGCCGCCAAGACGACTTCACATGATCGCGTGTCGTTCTGCTCATGCTCACAAACATTATTTTGCTTTGATTGAGGAGATGCAGTGGAGGCGGACCTAGACATGCAGTCGTCCCTGTCTGCCTGGTTGAAGAAAGCAGTGGAGGTGAATAATAGTCCTGACAAGGTGCCCAAGTCGAGCACTCATCTGCAAGCCGCCGCTCTCCCCACGCCTTCTCCAGAGCCACAGCAAGCATCTCACACGACACCACGGCCATCTGATCTACTCAGAGCAAGATCTACTGGATGTTCAGCGGCAGAATTACAGCAGTACTCGCATCCGAACATATCAATCTTGCCGTTCTCAAAAGAGCACATTTCCCCTTTCAAACGTATCAATGCTCTGCTCTTGCCTATCCCCTATGGGAATTCTTTCTACGATGAGATTCTGTCGGACCAATTGACGGCTTCCATTTCTTTGGTAGCCACCTGGACAGACGATTCGACCTCGCTCAATGCTGGGAAAGTCATCGGCGGCATCCGTTGTCGGATCCTCAGCTCTGCTTCGACTGGCATCGAGAAGGGAATCGCCTCCTCCTTTCCGAGCTACGCGCCTGGATCTGGTCACAGGATTCCAGCCGACGCTAGCAGTGGACCGGAAGGTGAGAAGATACTCTACATCTCAACTCTCACACTCTTGTCGCCTTATCGAGGACACGGCGTAGCGAAAGCACTGCTGGAAAGGGTCGAGCAGGTGGCAAAGGTGAAGTATGGTGTTTCTGCCACTGGAGCGCATGTTTGGGTGGCCAATGACGATGGTCTTCAGTGGTACGCCAAGCGTGGGTTCAAGCAAGTAGGGAGAGACGATGGGTACTACAGACGTCTGGATCCGATGGGAGCTGTGGTGATGAGGAGAGAGATTCGCAGCGATACTGGTTGAAGTATTCAATCAATGATATCTGGACTTTCTCAATCTTCTGGAGACAGAGAGTCATCCGTCTTATCGCAAAGCTGGACCGTCCAACAACGAGCTTGGCCCTATCATCACGGTGCGTCCGACCCAGCTGGCCAATTGGCCCCTACCAGACCCAGCAGCATCCTCCTCACGCCACCCCCCCACCACCTCACTGCCCCTTCCTCCCCCCATCAACAGCCATCACCTCCGGCCTCACAACCAGACACCACACCCTCCAAGCCGCCGCCCCCGCCAGAACCGCCGAACCCCCAAACACCATCCCCTCCCCAAACGGACTGCTCCCTTTCACCCACCCCGCCAACAACAACGGCACAATCACCCCCTCCCCCATCCCCAGAGTAACGTACGCACTCCTCCTCTGCGCCTCCCCCGTCGGCGTATCCGAATATGCCGCGAGCAAAGGCACGGTGAGCGCGAGGGTGATGCCGCCTAGCATTTGCCAGAGGGTGAGGGAGAGGGGGTTGAGGGCGGATGGGTCGCGGACGAGGAGGGAGAGGGTGAGGCGGGGGGTGAGGAGGAAGGAGAGGCCGCCTAGGATGTTGCCTAGGGATTCGAGGAGGAGGGCGTTTTGGACTAGGGAGGGCATTGTGGGTTGTCCCTTGGAAGGTGAGCTGGTCGTTGCTGGAGGTGGTTGTGGGGGATAAAGCGGGGATCGTGGTCTGGTGGTTAATGAGGTCTGGTGGAGACTTTCGAGGGAGCGGGAGGCAGGACGATATCCGGCCGGACTGCTTGGTAGATGAAGTTGGACGATGAAATTGAATGCTAGTAACTCTATGAAATACCCATTTCGATAAGGTATTCCTAAAGATGAAGAAATCAGGACCCGCTTCTGATGGATGCACTCGTCGCTCATGACGCAACCGCCAGATCTACCTTACCCCTGGACGTCGATCGGATCGGCACCCTTGTCGATCAGGTACAAGCCGCATATTAACACCATAGAAATTGACTGTCTATATTTGTGGTACTGGCTGAGGAACACACTGGCAGAACATCACTACCACAACAGGTCTGTCCGTTGGAAGTCGCTCATCATTTCGATATGTGCACTACTTTTCAGACTGTACAGCACGCTACAAAATGTCCAAAACATGACTTGTCCGCTTCTTACCCCGAGCCATCTAGGTTGTAGATGTCCTGATCCTCAGTTCCTGCTCTGCGTGCGACTCAAGTCGCCTTTCGCCGCCTTGTCAGCGACCAGCGCAATCAGGGCAGCGCCTACACCCGACCCATCCTTTGCGATGCCGATTCTGATCCTCTTCTCGCCCCATGAGCCGATGCCGTCGATCTCACGGAGGGCCTCTCGCATGTAGTCCTCGAAACCGGGGTAGAACTCGACCAAGCTGCCGTCGACACCGATATCGACAATCTCTTCCTCGCCAGGCTCTTTGTCACCAACAGTGGCTAGATCATCAGGGTGTTTGAGCTTGTTGGTCGCGAGAACAACAGCACCAAGAGCTACAGCTGACAGTCGGGCTGCACGGCGACCGATAGCTCGTGCGATAGCTTGGACGGCTTCGGCGTCCTCTTTACTTGGAGCGTGAACGCCGTATTGGCCGTCTAGTGCCTGGCGAGTGACCTTGAGGCCGACGCTACTGTCGCCGTGGGTGATTGAGAGGAAGCTGGTGTCTAGTCCCCACTGTTGGTAAAGCTTGCTGTGCTCGGCAATATTAGTCGTGCTTGAGACGTCGTTGTGCGAACTGTTGTCGTCGGCGAAGAGACCAATCTCCTTCTTCTGTAGAAGAGAGAGGATGGCGCGGCGAAGAATCTCACCCAAGAACATGCCGGATACTCGCTTCTCGAACATTTGTATTCCAGGATTGACCGATTCGACGTCCAGAGCGGTATCGTAGGGAGTGTTTGGCAGATGCGACATGGCATTATCGAACGAGCCCCATTCGGTGTTGACGATCATCTCCCCAGTTGATTTGTCATATTGAGCAGCTGTGTTGCTGGCGAGCTTGCTGACCTTGCTCAATTTCTCCACGTAGGCGCCATTCGTGCCGGTACCGAAGATAGCGCCCAGCAATGTGCCAGTCTTGCCTGGAGATGTGTATGAGCGCGCCATCAGTGTCCCAACCGTGTCGTTAACTAGAGCCGCCACTCTTACAGGCAGGTGAAGAGCATCGATCTCATCCTGCAGCATGGCGCATACATCCTTGCCTACAGCATCCGCAATGTCGAAACCCTTTGTCCAGCGGATTAGTGTACCCTTGTTGATGCCTACTTGATTCACGGGAAAAGAGAAGGTGAAGCCGAGTGAGAAAATTTCCTCGTCTGTGAAGCCTCGAGGATCAGAGACAGTAGTGCGCCGACGAATGGTGGAGTGATAATGCTCGTTGTGATGCGTTTCCAAGAACTTTGCGATTTGTGCAGCCAGGAACGAAAACAGCTCTTTCGATGTCTTTGCTACCATGAGGTCTCTTGGTATGGCGACTTTGGACTGTGTGAGGGAAAAGGTAGAGTTGCCGTGCAGCTGAATGGAGCAGACGCGGAAATTGGTACCTCCTAGATCCACGGCCATGTAGAGACCTTTCTCTGTGCCATTGGGTACGGCCGTGACGTACGTTGGTATCTGGCTCATTTGTGTTCCGTCCTTTTGGAGACCCTCATCTACGAAGGATTAGCAGAATCCAAGTAATCTGATATGAGCACCTACTCATCTGCTTGACGAACTCTTTCACACCATTGTTGACATCCTTGGCCGAGTACTCGAACTCGGCCACCACCTTTTGTGCCTCCTCCGCAAGACCCATATCGTATGGTACCGTACTATAGAGACTGTTGAACCTGGGTGGATCGGGTGGAGTTGTGCAGACACTATCTTGCAGGAAAGGATTTGGCGGTGGGCGACCAGGTGGTTGATAGGGAGTCTTGAGGGTAACTTGTATAGGTAAATACGGCCCGAGAAACTGAGCGACTAGTATCCCAACTACCAGTAGGACGGAGAAGTAATAATACGGCTGGAAGACTAGCGATGTGGAGACAGACTGAGTTTGGAAGCGTGACGGGATGAGGTCCTGGTCGACAGAGGCAGCGTGAAGGTCGTCGAAGGAATTGGTCCTTGAGATATGAGGGAGAGACTTTGCTCGAATTCTGAATGCCAGCTTGACTATCCAGGCGGGTAAGGTATGCAGGTGTTACAAGGCGGGTGGTGAGCTGTCGTGTGCAGCGTTGAGTAGTGGATGACGGAGCTCTCGGAGTCGAAATTGTTGGTTGAAAGATCTAGGTTCTTAGCGGGGAGTGCGGGGTCGTCATGGCTTGGTTTTGGCGGTATCGAGCTAGCCTCGTTAAACCTAGTTTCTCTTCGCTTGGGTTTGCAGAGTGCCACGACCTCACCTGCATCCTCTTTGCCATCCATTGGTCGCCCTTTGTCCATGGGTAGCACATGCGATACAGGATGGTATAGTCAGCCGTACAAATCTTGATTGTCGGACGCGTTGTAGGCCGTCATTGACGCGTGGTATCACGTGTCTTTTCAGCAGCAAGTATTTGTCGCCGAGTGCTTCTTTGAATTTCACCACTCACCTCGCGCATCTCCTCTATACACCTTTCTGGCGCTCACAATAAAGCGGGGGCTCGATCAATCATGCCACAAGAGACAGTCTTCGATCTGACGTCCTTGACGGAGAGCCTAGTAAATTCCACTAACGACAAGCAATACTTTGCAAATACTGACGCCTTGCAGCAAGATATCCAGCTGGTTGGTGATGCACCTCCGCCACCCATGGGTCCTGAAGAAACAGTCAAGGTCACCGTACTCGATCGCATTCACAACGCCATCGTCTCATACCAGATGTCCTCCAACACTCGAATGGCGATCCTTATGACTAGACATGCCGAAATGGCCGCATACAACCTAGACACCGTGGTGTTCCAGCTCGGGGCTAGGAAGATACTGCCACAAGACACGCCGTATTCTGTCAGTAACATGAATGTCATGGCCTTATTTACACACACTGACCCACCGACAGGCTAAGATCAAGGGTGCCGGAGGCTTCATTAGCGTTCGCCAAAGTGGCAGCTGATCTGTCTTCGATTGCCTGTGGTCTATGCCGATCGAGCATCATATCGAAAGCTGATGCGACAGGTTCGTGCCGTTAGGCGCTCAAGGATCCCTGTGGCACGACTTCTATTCGACGATCCAACACAAGAATGACATAACAAGGACAATGGCGTTGCAGTGCTGAGAAAGCTCACATCCGACGTTCGTTCAGCGAGTGACGATGGGATATTACCACCATCATGAGAACTTGAGCTCTGAGAATTTGTCCAGAGATGCAAGGCTGTTATGGGGTGACGACAAGCGGCACGCGCGTCTGCAGAGGCTCAAATGTCGTGCAAAATATGCTAGACTTCCGTTCATGCACATATCAAGCACGATAGCAACGTGTGCCGACTCCGAAATGTTCACATCGTAGGGGGCAGTGATGAATGCTTCGCAAGAAAATGATCCGGAAGAGGGAGGCCTCGGCAGTTGTCGGAAGTGCTTGTCCGACTTCCGGAGCATGACGATGTCAACAATTTTTCTGGAAAGTCAGTCGGCTTCGCGACAAACCACCTAAAAGACACCCTTACACGAGCAATTGGATATCTCTCAGCGCTTCTGACCCTTCATACTCCTTCCTGCCCCCTATCTGCCTTCTCCAATCGTCCTCATCGCCCATCAATATGCAGAGAATAGCTCCTGCAGGCAAGCGAATTGCCTCGGGAGCGAAAGCTTCAATCCCCGCTCGCAGCCTGCATGCGGCCTCGCCCAACCTAGGTCAGTAGCCGATCCTTTTCTTCATACATATCACTGTCACACCCGTCTGACTATCCTTCAGCCTCCTCATCTCTCCGTTCCACAACCGCATTCTCAGCCACACGTTTCTCGCGATCAGCTGCAACCATTCCCGCGACCTCCCGATTCTTCTCACAAACAGCAACAATGGCGCAGAACACGAGGACGGAAAGCGATGCGTTCGGAAACATTGATGTCCCGGCCGACAAGTACGACAACCTCACCGCATACATGGCTTCCTCAGACCAGCACAAGAGGGCGGTCGCGATGGTAGCATCAGCTAACATTGGCCAGGTACTGGGGAGCGCAAACCCAGCGATCTCTCACCAACTTCGAAATCAACCAGCCGACCGACCGTCAGCCACTGCCTGTCATTCGAGCTCTGGGAATCCTGAAAGGCGCTGCGGCCACTGTGAACATGCGATACGGCCTGGACCCCAAGGTCGGCGAAGCGATCCAGCAAGCAGCTTCAGAAGTCGCCTCCCTGAAACTGGCAGAGCACTTTCCTCTGGTTGTCTGGCAGACCGGTTCCGGTACTCAGTCAAACATGAACGCGAACGAGGTCATTTCGAACAGAGCAATTGAGATCTTGGGTGGCACGATGGGCAGCAAGAAGCCGGTACACCCGAACGACCATGTCAACATGTCTGCCTCATCAAACGACACTTTCCCTACGGTCATGCACATCGCCGCCGTTCTCGACTTTGAAGAGTCTCTTCTTCCATCTCTCCGCAACCTCCGGGGCGCACTTAAGAAGAAGGAAGAGGCATGGCAGCACATCATCAAGATTGGACGCACGCATTTGATGGACGCTACACCCCTGCGGCTGGCAGACAGCTGCGGAGCTTGGAGACAACAGTTGGATTACGGCATCGAGAGGGTGGAGTCCGCTCTTCCGAGACTACGACTTTTGGCACAAGGAGGTACCGCTGTCGGATCCGGTCTGAACACATTCAAGGGCTTTGCAGAAGGCATCGCAGAAGAGGTTACCAAGATGACTGGACACCAATTCCACACCGCGCCCAACAAGTTCGAGGCTCTCGCTGCACACGATGCGATCGTGGAGGCACACGGACAGCTCAATACCCTGGCAACCTCTCTCTACAAGATTGCTCAGGACATTCGCTTCCTCGGATCTGGTCCTCGTTGCGGTCTGGCCGAGTTGAAGCTTCCGGAGAACGAGCCCGGTTCTTCTATCATGCCTGGAAAGGTCAATCCGACGCAATGCGAGAGCTTGACCATGATTTGCGCTCAGGTCTTTGGCAACCAGACCGCTGTTACTTTTGCAGGCTCACAAGGCAATTTTGAGCTCAATGTGTTCAAGCCAGTCATGATCAAGAATTTGCTTCACAGCTCTAGGCTTCTTGCAGATGGCATGAGGAGCTTCCAGAAGAACCTGGTAGACGGAATGGAGGCAGACGAGGAGAGGATTGCCGCTTTGATGAGGGAGAGGTAAGACCTTACCACTTGACCGTGTTCCTCGGATTTTACTAACGCTTACAGTCTCATGCTCGTCACCTGTCTCAACCCCGTCATCGGCTACGACATGGCCTCGAAAGTAGCCAAGAACGCCCACAAGAAGCGCATCACGCTCAAGGAGAGCGCCATGGAACTCAAAGCCCTCAGCGAGGAGCAATTCGACCAAACCGTGCGACCAGAACTGATGCTCGCCCCAAAAGAGAAGAAATAGAGTTGCAGTAGATACTGTACAGCATAGCTTATGCGAATACCCTTTGTAACCTTTCCTTCCTGATCTCCTGTCTCCTACCACCATCAGTCACCCCATCATCCTCCCCATCCGACTCACCCAACTCCCCACCCTCTGCCACCCCCCTTTCATCACTCCACCAGCCCACCATCCCCCCATCACCAACGCCGACAACAACATCATCCCCCCCGTGAACCCCACCACGCCCACAAACCCCCCCTTCCCGGCCCCTCGTTGATCCCCCGACCGTCCCGCCCGCAACAACCCCGCACTAATCGGCCCGGAGAGTACATTCCCCACGCCCTTGCCGGCATTGAACAGGGCAAACACCATGGGCGTCGTCCCGGGGTTCGCGGTGACGGAACTGGCCATGCGTGCCCATAGGGCTGTAAAGGCGGTCGCGAAGAGGCCGTAGAGGGCTGCGAAGAGGAAGAGGGGGGGGAGAGAGGAGGGGAGGGCCCAGAGGGGGAGGGAGAGGGAGGAGATGAGGGTTGTGAGGGCTAGGAGGAGGTTGAGGTTATTGTTCGTGGGAGGGGGGGAGGAGGAAGAGGGATCGGGGTTTGGGGACGAGGGCGGGGTTGAGTGGGGAGATGGGGGGTGGGAGGGCGAAGGTCGGGAGAGGAGATCCGAGAGGTATCCGAAGAGGAATTGGCCGATTGTTTGGGCTAGGGACATGGTGGTTAGGAGGAGAGCGGCTATGCGAGGGGAGGAGCCGAGGGTGGTGGCTGTGGAGGGGAGGTAGAGGGCTGGTAGGAAGTAGGCGAGGCCTTGGAGGATGTTGGAGAGGGAGTAGATGTGGAAGAGAGGGGAGCGGAGGAAGGACCAGTCTGTTTTCTGAGAGGTGGTGTGGTGGGATGCGGGCAGGCGGGGTTTGAGGAAGGGGATGAGAGGGCCGGTGAGGATTGTCAGGGAGACGGCCATGATGCGGAGGGTCGTGCGGTGGCCGTAGCGATTGAGGAGGGTCTCAGTGAGGAGAGGTAGAACTGTCCCAGAGAGGCCAGTGGCGGAGCAGAGGAGACCGTAGGCCATGCCGCGGCGTTGGATCCAGTATTCGTTGACCATGGAGAGGATGGGGTAGTAGAAGATCAGGAAGCCGAGACCGTAAAGAACGCCTTTAGAGAGGATGAGGTATTCGAGAGTGGAGGCGAATGAGCCGGCGACCAGGCCCAAGATACACAGAGGCCCTGCCGATGCGTCAACCATCATAAATGAAGATAGATGGTGCACGTACAACCAATCCATATCATGTGTCGTTGATACTTCTGAAAACGCTTGATAATAGGTATGGTGAGGGGAGCACCCAGGTATGAAAGACCTGTAGCCACAGTCCCCACTACCGATATGTACCTGTTGTCTCTGAATTCTGGTTGTCTCGAGTAGTACTCCTGAAAGACACCGAATGAAAGTGGAAAGCCTAGCACGATTAGAAGCTGTCTTGTTGCTGCATCCCGGACCTCGAACCCCAGAGCAGTGCTTCAAACACGAAAGCAGTGACAAGAAGTTTCCAAGCAGCTCTTCCGCCGTCTACAGGAGCAAGATGCTGCTCATTGAATTGAGGCTCGTCTGCCGTTGTGGTATCTTGATAGCTTATGGCCGGCGTTCGATCAGCCACAACATCACTCGTCAGCTCAATGTCTCGCGATACAGAGTGACTCATGATCTTTAACAGATGTGCGGGATGAGACTTCGATTGGTAAAAATACTACCATAAACTCGAGAATGGAAACGATATTGTGCTCCCATATCATCGTACCGAGGACACGAGCAAGAAACCATGATGACCGCCCAAACTTGACCTCGGTCAAACGGTTGCACATGGATCAAACACAGCAGAAGGACAGGTCCCTGAGAAAGTTCTGGCTCCTGACCATGTTTGGCGATATGCTTAGAAATGACATCGAATCATTGTTGGTATCATCGGTGGTTGGACGTGACGGACCATTGCGAAATTTTTGACATGGTCTGATGTTTTTGCTTGAAGCTCGAGAAGACGCCACCAATTTTCCTCCGCGCCGACGTCTTCTCAACTCTCTGTCGATGCGAATCAATTTGACATGTCCATCAACGGTCTCACCGATAATGACATCGTGTCGTGGGCCACGACACATTCTATGCAAGTCATCTTGACGTGCCTGTTGCTGGCTGTTGGCATCTGGCGACTTTGCCAGCGAGGAGAAGATGAAGCACCTGTCAACTATCACGTGCCCGCACCAAAGGAATGCCATTCCGGGTGGACAGGGGAGACCTTGCAGCAGCCATCGATAAAGGTATGTTCGTACTGATGCGCGGTCTGCAAGACAATGCACTCATTTCCACGTCAGGTATCAGGCTCTTCTGCAGTACAATGCTACTGTCCAGCAACTGGTCAATCTCTCGGTCTCGTGAACCCCTCGACTCCAGATGGCATCGATCGAGCGATCAAGCGTGCGCAAGATGCACAGCTACAATGGGCTCAGACGACATTTGCGCAAAGGAGACGAGTGCTAAGGACACTGCTCAAGTAGATATTGCTATCTTCGGTTATGTTTCAGTGCCTGACTCTTGCTAGATATCTCCTCGATCACCAAGACGACATTGTCACTGCAGCCTGTCTAGATTCTGGCAAGACTCGCGTCGATGCTCTTTTCGGCGAGATCCTGGTCACTGCCGAGAAGCTCAAGTGGACCATCGACCATGGTGAAGCAGCCCTGAAGCCTGAACGCCGTCCCACCAATTTCCTCATGATGTACAAGAAGAACAGCGTACGATACGAGCCTCTGGGAGTAGTTGCTGCTTGTGTCAGCTGGAAGTCAGTGTCCCCATCGCTGTTCGAGAAGTAGTGCTAACAAGCTGTCAGCTATCCCTTTCACAATCTGGTAGGACCAATGATCTCGG
Organism: Elsinoe ampelina; assembly: GCA_005959805.1. Taxonomy (NCBI): domain Eukaryota; kingdom Fungi; phylum Ascomycota; class Dothideomycetes; order Myriangiales; family Elsinoaceae; genus Elsinoe; species Elsinoe ampelina. The sequence goes on from SMYM01000013.1 coordinate 127,820, forward strand.
CTCTCTTCACTGGGAATGCCATCATTGTCAAGGGCTCGGAGGCCACCGCCTGGTCATCACAGTACTTTTCGGACATCGTCCGTGGCGCCTTGACTGCCTGCGGACATTCTCCGAACTTGGTCGCCTCGGTGACGTGCTGGCCGAACATCGCAAATCATCTCACGTCTCATCCTGACATCTCACACTTGACCTTCATCGGCTCGCGACCTGTAGCACATGCTGTTTGTGCATCAGCTGCAAAGTCTCTCACGCCTGTGGTAGTAGAGCTAGGTGGTAAGGATGCCGCTCTGGTGCTCGATAGCGCCTCTGGCAGATCAACATCCAACGGCGAGATGAAACGGATTACTTCAATCCTCATGCGAGGTGTCTTTCAAGCGGCCGGTCAGAATTGCATTGGTATTGAGCGCATCATTGCCATGCCAACGTCATACGAGCAGATTATCACCATCATGGAGCCAAAGATCAAAGCACTCCGTGTCGGGAATGCACTCGTCGAAGAAGTCGACGTCGGGGCAATGGTCAGCCCGTCATCTTTCGACCGTCTTGAAACTTTGATCAGCGAAGCTGTTTCCCAAGGTGCACGACTACTCGCTGGCGGTAAGAGATACCACCACCCCAAGTATCCTCAAGGTCACTACTTCCAACCAACCTTGCTGGTGGATGTCGAACCCAGCATGAGAATTGCACAAGATGAAGTCTTTGCCCCCATCGCCCTACTCATGCGAGCAGATAGCCCTGAAGATGCCATACGCAAAGCGAACAGCACCCCCTACGGGCTCGGAAGTTCCGTTTTCGCCTCGACCTCTACTGCCGCCGACAGAGCAATTATCGAAAAGTGTGTGTCTCAAATCAAGTCCGGCATGGTAGCTGTCAATGACTTTGCCTGCTACTACGCCGTTCAACTTCCTTTTGGAGGGGTCAAGGGCTCGGGATATGGCAAATTTGCTGGCGAGGAAGGATTACGGGGGTTGTGCAACATCAAAAGTGTTTGTGAGGACAGATTTTCCAGTATTGCTCGAACGGCTATCCCTGGTGATCTGGACTATCCAATGAACCGGAAGAGAGGGCCTGAGGCGGGTAAAGGTGTTGTCGAGCTGGGATATGGAGAGCTGTGGAGGAAGGCGACGGGGTTGAGAAGGATTTTAGGTATCTGATAATTGATCACACCGTCGAGGTGTGTTCTGCTGATCCCCCACCTTCTCGTTGCCCCGCCCCCCCCCCCCCCCCCCCCCCCCCCCCCCCCCGCGCGAGGAATGGTTCCGCACCTCGGCTCTGGAGGGGATCGACATTGAAGTCGACGGCTTCTGGTGCCGGCAGGGACCTTGTCCATGGGTTGTTTAACTGCCACAGCTTCGTGCATCCTTTGCAAATATCCTTCTCGGAGTGACGGATCATTCTCCAAACAGCAGTCAACTGGTATCGGCCAACTCCCTCAACCCACAATGAATGCTTTCCAGGGCACCACCGTGCCGGAACGCAACGGCGACTCCAAGCAGCATGAAGTCAAGAAATGGGGTGCCTATCAGAACGAGATATACGCAAAGGGCATGTTCCACGGCGTACTACCCACCGTAACCACCGACCCCAACAAACTCGAAGCCCAAGCCAAGGAGAAAATGGGCAAGACCAGCTACAACTACGTAGCCGGTGGCGCCGGCGAGCGAGCAACCATGGACGCCAACCGTCTCGCCTTCAGATCATGGAAAGTAAGCAGCCACCTCCCTTCTCGCCCAACGAACATCCCCTGACACGGTCTCACCCAGCTCATCCCCCGCATGCTCCAACCCTCTTCCGCGCGAGACCTCACCACCACCATCCTCGGCACCACCTACGCCACGCCCCTCGCCCTCTCTCCCATCGGCGTGCAATCCATCTTCCACCCCTGCGCCGAGACGGGCATCGCCAAGATCGCCTCCCAGCTCTCCCTCCCCTACACCCTCTCCACCGCCTCGTCGCGCACCATCGAGGAAGTAGCCTCCGCTTCGGGCGAGGGGTCCCCGCGTTGGTTCCAGCTGTACTGGCCGCAGACGGACGAGATTACCCTGTCGCTCCTCGGCCGCGCGAGGAAGGCGGGGTACACGGTGCTGATCGCCACGCTGGACACGTGGTCCCTCGCCTGGCGGCCGTGGGATCTGGACGAGGCGTATGTCCCTTTCATGACGGGGACGGGAAACCAGATTGGGTTCAGCGATCCGGTGTTTAGGCGGATGTTCAAGGAGCAGACGGGTAAGGAGGTGGAGGAGGATGTGGTCGCGGCGAGTATTGCGTGGCAGAAGGATGTGTTTAGTGGTAAGACGCATACGTGGGAGCAGGTGAGGTTGTTGGTGGAGAATTGGGATGGGCCGGTGGTGCTCAAGGGGGTTCAGCATCCGGATGATGCGAAAAAGGCGGTGGAGATGGGGGTCAAAGGGATTATTGTGAGTAATCATGGGGGGAGGCAGTTGGATGGGGCGGTGGGGAGTTTGGAGATGTTGAGTGAGTGTGTGGATGCTGTAGATGGGAAGGTCGAGGTTTTGTTTGATAGTGGGATTAGGACGGGGGTGGATATCATCAAGGCGTTGTGCTTGGGGGCGAAAGCGGTGCTGGTAGGCAGGCCGTGGGTGTATGGGATGGGCATTGCTGGTGCGGAGGGGGCCAGGCAGGTATTGCAGGGTATACTGGCTGATTTAGATCAGAGCATGGGTTTGGCCGGTATGGCGAGCATCAAGGATATGCACAGAGGATGGCTGCGGAAGAGCGAGTATCCTGGGGATCGACATTCATGTAATTAGGATTACATCAAGATCGTCGAATCGCCGACCTATGTCTGTGACACGCCTGACAACCCGTGATCAGAAGTTCCTGCTTAGAATATTGCCATCGTTTTGTTACGCATCAAACAAGATCGCTAGGTTGATTGACTCTCCAGCGATAGTGAAGCTCTGGATAACAAGTAGAATGATGGTAGCCGTATCCATCTCGGACATCGATGCTTTGCGCGAATGCGGCTTTCGGTCAGGTGGAATAAGAACAGATTGTAGTCATGGCAAGAGAATGATTAAGGCAAAATCGAAAGCCTGGAAAGAGAAAACTTACTATTATGCAGCATTGCTTCAATCCCAGCACAAATGAAGGCTGGTGTTTGTCACAGCTTCCTCCCAAAGCAAGCACACACAGAGATAGCATTCAAAGTGGAACCTCAAACGATCTCCCACCTCGCCAACCTCCCCACCACCTCCCCCGAATTCCTCACCACACAAACCCCCCTCCACGACTCCTTCTCCTTACCCGTCCCCTCCCACCCCTCCACCATCGTCCTCCCCTCCCTCAACCTTTCCAACCCAACACTCCCCACCGCTGTCCCCTTGCCCTCCCTGAGATTGAAGCCACCACTTGTCACGAACCCGATCAAATCCTCCCCTCTCGGCACAGGAGGATGGTCCTTCCCGTCTTCGCCCTCGTCGAGGCCAAGGAGTTGGCGAGCCAGGCTTTTGATATCTGCTTGCTCTGACCCTCCAGCTTCAGGTCGTGGAAGAAGACGATTTGGAGGCGGCATGAAGGCTTTCTTCTTCTTGCTTGTCAAATCGGCGAGGAGTTTCAGCCACTCCATTCGCAGCTTTGGATCTGAGGGGAGGCGGTAGATGCGTGCTGCTGGTTTCGGGGTGCCGCGGCCGAGGTAGCTGATTCGGACAGTGGTCAGGGCGGTGGAGACATTTGCTTCTGCGCTTTCTACGGCCTTGGCGAATGTCCCTTGAGAGGTGTTGATGGCTGGAACTGCTTGCTCGGTTTCATCTGTCGCAGGCTTCGGTTTGAGAAGCGCTCGAGCGAGTACTGGGGAGCAATGCCATGGTTTTGCCGCTTTCTTGGTGTCGCTTCCTTCTGGTTGTTTGCCCTTGTCTATAGCTTCGGCAGTGTTTTCAGACTGTTTGCCGTTATCGTCTCCTGCTTCAATCTGCTCGCTGGGATTACTGTCGTCGACCTTCTTGTCAACCCCATTGAGTACGTATCCCCAATCACAGCTCCATCCCTTGCCCTTCTCCCCTACCTCCCCATTACCCAGCTCCAGTCCCTCGTACTCCACCCTCCTGCCCCTCGGTCTTCCCTCCCACGTTTTCTTCCTCTCTGCTTCCTCCCTCTCCTCCCACACGTCCCCAGCCTCAGTTCCGGGGTAGTCCCCAGGAAACCACGCCTCACACCTTTCGAACGCTAGCTGCCTTTGTTCCCTCAACCCGCCAAAGCGTACTTGACCGCCAGTCGAGACCGGGTAGTACATTATGCTCTGCCAGACTGCTGGGATTGCCTTCCAGGGGAGCAGGACGGTCCAGGAAGCTGTTTTCTGGGACGTAGACGCGGAAGCTGTAGACGTGTATAGTAGTACTGGAATGGAGGGATCGTTAGACTGGGGTTCCGGGTAGCTGCCAGGTTTGGAAAGGGCGTTGCGGCTGTTGATGGCCTTCTGGGACTGCATGGTTGCTATAGCAGCCCGGCGGGTGCGGGAGTCGAAGATCGGTTGTGGTGAAGGAGACATCTTGTTGTCAAAGTTGCAGGTCGTCTGAAGGAGGGCAGCTTGGGTCGTAGAAGAGGCTACTGTTTGTGGTGGATGGTGTAGTCGGGGATCCGAGATCTTGAGAGAGAGCATTGAGTTGGCTGGTAATGAGGCAGGATTGTCAAGGCCCCGAAGATCCTGCCAGAGGGTGCAAGCTGGATCGACAGCACTATCAAAAGGCCCCGATATAGGCCAGAGAGCTGCTTGAAGTGCTTCGGTCGATGCAGGTCCTGTAATTTCAATGCTTCCAATGTCAAATCGAAGATCTTCAGCTTTGACTTCTGGTTTCTGCACTCTTCGTAGTCGTATCACTTCCTCCCACAGCTCGTGGAAAGCAGAAGGATGGACTCGAAGTAACAGCTTTCGCTTGGGACGTTTCGGCGAATCTTCATGGACTTCCTCTTGTATCTTGCGCTCTTCTTCACTCATAGTCCTCCACAAGACCGTAATCGGTGCTATGGGCTTCTGCAAACTCGAATCTCGAGCATACACCCAACCCTGCCACGATCTCCGCCCATCTCTCCACAACTGGCTCTTCTTCCCGACCAGCTGCGAATCATCCACGCCCAAGCCCTTCAGCAAGCCCAGCAGACTACCCTCCGTCCCCTCCAACGCCACCGTACTCACATAGCTCACATCCCACGCCACCGCTCCCCTCTCCGACACCGCCCTATGCGTCGGCCGATAAGCCTTCGCGGTCGGCGTCATAGGCAACGCAAACCTCCACACCGGCTGCAGCGGCGAACTCATGTGCGCTCTTTTCGCATGATACAAATGCGTCGGCAACCAAGTCTTGTTGACCTGCCTCTTGCGAAACCTGCTCTTGACCGGGCCGTGCTCCCGCAATGCATCCTTCCTCGTCCTCGCGTCCCTCGTCTTCGTCCCGCCCTTCTCCTGCTTCTCCCTCTCCTGCCTCTCCCTCCTCCCCCGCCCAAGGTTCTGCAACCTCCTCACCGTCTCCCCCCTCACCCACGCCTCTCGCGACTTCTTCTTCCTCCTGTCCCTGCCAGTGGGCGTGTTGTCCTCTCTCACCTCCCTCTTGGCCTTCTCCCTTCTCGCTTTACCCTTCGGCAAGCGACGTACGTCCCACGCTCCCGCTCGCCGCCGCATTTCTTTGGGGACAGACTGGAATGCCCGCTCCATGCGCGCTTTCTTGCTCCGCGCTAGTCCTTCTTGGAGGGCGCGAATCTCGAATTCGCGGGCTTTGACGAAGCGAGCGACGTCGAGGGCGCCATTGGAGAAGGCAGAGGATGTGGTCTGAGTGGCGAGACTGCGGGCGTCGCGGCGGGATTGGGTGCGGCGTTGGCGGGAGGAGGAAGCGGACTGGGAGGAGGCTTTGGGGCCGGAGGGCTTGGAGCCTGTGAGTTTCGTGCCAGATCCTGAGCCTGGCTTTGAAGTCGAGCCTGGACGAGAGCTGGCGCCATTCTGCTTGCCTTTGGAGGTGGCATCTGGGCCAGACTTGTGTCGTTTCGAGCTGAGATCCGAGGAGCTGGAGTCACTTTTGCGCTTTTGGCCAGCTTGTTGAGGCGGATTGGGAGGCTTCCCCTGTCCGGCCATCTTTCCAGTGAGTCTCAAGAGCAAATCTATTATCAGATATGCATTGTCGCTGGTCAATGTTGTGAGCTCAGGGCGCAAAGAAATTTTGAGGAAGTCGAAGCTGGAGCTTCCGTGGGGAGAACGCGACTTCACGCGCTCAATTTGAACGGATCATCTACATAACGTGCGCCATGGGGGTTTGCAGCTCCCCCCCCTTTGCAGGCCCACGGCGGCAAGCTCGCTAATTTAACTCGATATAGAGACGGGCCGCGTCATGCCGAGAAGCGACGCCTATCGGCGCACAAGCCGCAGCTCCGGTATTTGGCTTAAATAGGCAATCGAGAAATCCCTAAGTTTTGCTCGACAGCTTTAGTATTAACTACCTAATTACTATAATATACCCTCTTCTAGAACTACTACTATATACTATAAAGAGGCAATTCAAGCTATAATTGCTAAATATCATGCCTCTAAACACTCTCTAAGCTTTAAAGAGCTTGCCTGTTGCTATCTAGGAGTAGTTATAATAACTCTATTACGCTGTATTTAGGGCCTCTATACTATATAGTTAAGTATAGCTATACTATAATAATAACTTACCCCTACGTAAGAGAAGGCCTTAGTTAGATATATTAAGTATCTTATTAATAGTAGATACTCTCCTACTTATGCTATAATTAGCAAACTTGCTAATTAAATTATCTAGTATAACTAGATAAATAACCCCTCTCTCTCTTACTAGTCTTAGCCTTGGCCTATTAGTAAAAACTAGCCTTATAAGTTCCTTAAATATTATTTAGAACTATCTCTTAAGTATACTTAAGCCCTCGATAGTAAAAGAGTAAATAAGAACTAAGATCTAGCTTCTATTAAGTTATAGTTTAGCACCTTAGAAGCGATAATTAACTAGTATAATATTAATAGTCGAAACATATATAACATAGATAAGACTAGATATATAATAGGCTAAACTAGCCTAGCTTAGTCAGTTGTTAAGAGAGACTTAAAGGCACTAATACGCCACTAACTAGGGGATAGGACATAGGCTATAACTATTAAGACTCTAAGTGCTAGTAGCTATTAAATACTCCTCTATATCATCCTTAAAGGTAGTAATATTAATGTCAATTAGGGCTACTAGCTTGCTTAACTATTACTATAAGATAGTATATAAAATAGTAAGATAGTAGTATTATAAAATAGCTAGTTAGATAAGAATTATACTATTAAGTAGTTATGTCTTTTTTATAAGTATATAAGACCTTACTATCTAAATTTAATAGAGGAGGTAAAAGAGGAGAATCTCTAGCACTATAAAAGGCTACTTATAATAGATAGCTATAGCACTTATAAGTCGCTCCCCTTTCTATTACTTGCTTGTAAGAAAGGTATTATTCTCCTTATCCTCTCTATATATTTAATATACCTTCTTTAGCCTCTCGACGTTATAATCTTTATAGCTTTAAAGGCTAATTATCGACGTAAGATCTAAGCTAAAGCACACCGAGTAGTTAATAAGATTATATATACTAATTTTATTAAGGCCTATTTAAATATTTATAATATTACCTTTAGCTATAACGCTTAACTTAACGCCTTTAAAGCCGCTAGAATCTAGCCTTATAATCTATACTAAGTGCTTAATCGACTCGATAGTCTTATAGCTGCCTTATTCTCTTAAGTTCCCTTAGATAGCTCTCCGCTAGATATTACTTCTTTTACTCTTAATATTACACCTTAAACTTAGTATTATTTTAACTATTAGCTTAGCTATATATACTACCTTACTAACTCCGTAGTAGAAGTAATAGTAGAGAAGCTATAAAAGAGCTATAACATTGCTACTAACACTAATATACTTCTTTATAAGAGAGTAGCTAAGTTAGAAGAAGAGGTAAAGACTAAAAAGGCAAGGCTAAAGAATTATATAAAGGCTAACGCGTATATACTTAATATAGAAGACTTAATTAAAAAGCATAAACAGTAATAGCTGCTTAAATAGCTTAAGGAGGAGACTTATATTACTTATACTAAGCATTAATAGGCTTAAAAGCACTAGTAAAACTATAAGTTACTCTTTAGCTATAAAGACTTATAAACTTAAATAGCATAAACTACATATAAGTAATTAAGGTAGTAACACCTTAACGCTATATTCCGGTATAATAATTATAAGAAGAGGATTAAGCCTTTAAAGGCCTTATCTAGCTTATAATCTAACTTATAGTCTAACTTATAATCTAGTACTTAGCTAAGTAGTTAAAGGCTAGCTAAAAAGAGATAGTAGTATACTTTAATCTCTTTAGTAAACTCTTTACGCTAATCTTTACCTCCTTCTTCTCTATTACTAATACTACTATAATCTTTTATTATACCTCTCTAGTCTTACTAGTCTCTAATATTCTCCTTCTTATTTCTAGTACTACCTTTTACACCGTCGCTACTCCCTCTAGCCTTACTAACTCCTCCTCTGTCGATTTTACAATTCTTACCTTAATAGCAAATATAAAGAGCTTAGATACTACTATAGGAGGTAGTTAGCTAGAGTACTTAGAGCACTTAGAGTACTTAGCCTCTAAGCACTTAGAGCACTTAGCTTCTAGAAGTGCCGGATAGTCAAGAGTCATAAACGCTTCTATATAATAGCTAGTAGTAATAGCTTATTACACCTTTTTTTAGCTTTAATTTTTAAGCCTTAAGAGCTAGTCTATACTACCTTTTTTTAGCTTTACGTTTTTAAGCCTTAAGAAGAAACTGCACTAGGGCTTTTAGCCCGCCAAGATGTGTTTAGACCCGCCAAAAAGACGCCTTTTTACACACGCTAACGGGCGGCGATCCTACCCTCGATTTAGCAGCGCTGCAAAGGGGGGGGAGCTGCAAACCCCCATGGCGCACGTTACATACAGTCACGAATCTCAGACTTGGATGGATCGACGCGGGAGCTTTATGACATATCCAATTGAAGGGGTATTCGCAGGCCCATCGTCCTAAAATTATGCACGAATTGAATCTCCCGTCCCTCTCAAGAAGGACCCAAAGCCTGTTCTCACTCGCGGCGGGACTTCCATGTTCTACCTGATCGCCCCCTTCATATCCTTCCTCTGCAGCCTATTTCCTTTCTGCTCCTTGGGTATCTTTCCTCCGTTCCGCTTGATCTCCTCCAGACGATCGATCGCCTTGGGGAACTTGTAGCTCGCTGCACGTCCATACCACCGCTTTGCTTCTTCCAGATTGGCAGGACATCCGATGCCGGTCTCGGTGTAGTAGCCCATTGCAAACATGGCCTTTGCCAGTGGAGGATCTGCGGACGCAGCCTTCCTGGCCCAGAGATATGCTTCTTGATCCGAGTTCTCCAAGATCCCTTCTGCTCCTGTCAAATACCTTCTGAAGTTAGCGACGAATTTCAAGCGGAAACGGACCATGGTCAACTCACCATCCACTCAATGCCAGCTCAGCTGCATGATCGCCCTGAGCTGCTGCCTTGCTATACCAAGCGATGCTACTCCTTGCATCAACCGGTAGACCGAGCGAGCCGTATTCGTAAGCCTGGCCCAGACGGCACTGACTACCTTTCCAGCCCAATTCGGCCGCCTTGAAGAATAATTCCCTACTGTAGTTCTCGTCCCCAACAACTTTGCCCCTGACCTCTCGATCCGGATTCTCAGGCTCGTACAACAGCGCCAGCTCATGTAGCGCATGCGGATTGTCCCTGTCTGCCTTCTCTGCAGCCCTCTTCAACCACCTTTCTGCCTCGGGGATGTTCTTCGGTTGGCTCAGAAGACCTTTCAAGCAGATTATGCCGAGCTTGAACATGGCACTGACATCTTGAAGCTGTGCCGCGCGTCGATACCACTGCACGGCTTTGACCACGTCTCTTCTTGTTCCACCACCTTCTTCGGGCCCTATCTCGCAACACACGGCTGTGCGGTATGCGGCAGCAGCGTGTCCTGCTTTGGCGGCTTGCTGGTACAGTGCAAACGCTTCCTTTGGGTCTTCGTCAAGCCCGAGTAATCCAGAACCATGGCAGTCTGCAAGGTAGAACATGGCGTCCGGGTAGCCTGCTGACACAAGTTTCTTGACGCGGCGATGGGCATCGAAGATGTACCTCTCACGATTCTTGCTGGTCTGACGTGCATCCAGGCGTCCATTTTCGGAGGCAAGAGTCGTACTAGCTTCAACAAGACGTTTTGCAAGCAGCAAAGCGGTAGCAAAATCCTGGGGATGAGCATTCACCATGGACTGTAGATGATTGATCTCGGCCATTGTGACGGGACCTTGGACCGATTGCCTTCTGGAGTCGACCGGCGAGATTGAGCTCGGAGGAGATGCTGGATGACGAGCGCCCATACCACTGCTCGCTGGATTGATGTTGAGAGGCTGACCAGGACCAGAAGGACCGCGGCGGCTGCCATTGGACATTTGAGACTGAGTTGAAGGGGGTCGATCGAGACCAGGTCGAAACGGTGCAGGATGATGCGGCAAAGAGTCAGGGTTGCTGGACATGCTGTTCATGCTTGCAGGCGTGGGTGGCATGCTGTTTGGTCCTGGGCCCATACCACCGGACATCATTGGTATTCCATTCTGAGGACGCATGTTGGGAGAACCATAGTTGCCCTGCATCGGAGGTGCGGAAGGTGCTCGTCCTGGTTGACTGTGACCGCTAGCACCAGATTGATTTCGATCCATGGATGGTCGACCGTAAGCATCAGCAGTACCTGGACGCTGTACAGGTGGACGAGCATTGAAACTGTTCGGTCCAGGCGTCCCCATAGCTTGGCGGCTGTTCGCATAAGGGTCACGAGAAGCGTATTGATTCTGATATGGTTGAGGCGGCTGATTCGCTGGGTGAGGTCCCATGCCAGCCCCTGGCCCGTAACTATTGCCATTAGAGCGTTGCTGACCAGAACCCGGCGGGCCGCGCATATTCGGTTGGGAATAAGCTGCATTCGGATTCTGGTAGGGCGCTTGCTGGAGAGGAGCGGGATCGGGTCGCATGTTGGGCTGAGATTGGGTCGCATTGGGATTCTGGTATGGAGTCTGGTGTCGCGGCATGGGTGGAGGTACTTCCGATGCAGGAGTGAGGTGTTCATCAATCGTCTTTCCACGCCTGTGTCCGGATCCGCCTCCTCCAAACTCAGGCATGTCTCTTTCGATCTCCTCGTCTCTGTTGCGAGGCGATGAGCTCGGAAGTCCTCCAAGATCATTGCCGTAGTAGTCTGCGTAGACTTCGGATTGACTGTTCTGTTTGGCGTGATGGGGACCTTGCGGATGCTGATGGTCATTCATTGGGGGGCTGCGATAGCCATTTGGGGCAGTCCCTGGCCTTATGGGCATGTTCATCGGACGCTGACTTTCGAATGACGGCTGCTGCTGCGGCTGAGGTCGAGCATGACCAACAGGAGTCCCTCGTTGGTCGTACTGTTCTCGAGACTCGTAGCTGTTTTGTCGTGGTGGTCCTCGAGGAGGTTCGCCATGTCCAGCCATTTGTGGTGGAGACCTGGATTGTCCATTCGAGGGCCGATCGCCTCTGTGCGCACCGTTCGAAGTCCCTGGTCGCTCTTGACCATGCATAGGTCGGTCGCCTCTGTGCGCACCATTTGAAGTTCCAGGTCTCTCCTGACCATGCGGCGGACCATCGCGCATTTGAGCCAACGACGGCGTCTTTTTGGCAACTGGAAACGTTGGAAAAGCATTGTCTTGAGGCATCTCGGTAGGAGAGACTGGCTCAATTAGTGGTCTCCGGGATTTTTGATGACGTGGATCCATCCTGCCGTCCGAAGCTGATCTGTCCAGGGGAGGTGGTTGGTTCCTTTGTCTGGATTGACCGCCTTGTCGTGGTAGATCGAAAGAGTTGGGTCCCTGCATAGGCGGGCTTTGTGGGCCGCGGTTGACGTGATGGGGCATCGAATTGGCATATTGCGGCTGCTGATATATTTGACGTGGGCCTCGATCGTAGCCCTGGTCATGGTCGTTGTATCCTCCTCGTCCATAGTCTTGGGCCGGCGGTCCTCTCGGTCCCGGTTCCTGTCTCATGCGTGGCGTTCCTCGCTGTTGACCGCCTGGAGGGCCGTAAGAGTTTTGCGCATAGCCTTGGTCATATTGTCCCTGATCTTGATATGCATAGCCATCATCATAACCTTGGTCGTAGCCTCTTTGTTGAGGTGGTGCTTGTTGTCGGTGTTGTGGGTAGTAGTGCCTGCCAGGCGCTTGGTAGGCGGCGTGTTGATCGTAAGCCATAGTGTTTCCAAGAGCCAGTAGCTGGAATATCGTTAAAAATCTAGCATGTCGTCTTCCGAGTTGACCTCGAGGAGTGCTTGATCTGCTCTGCGGCTGTCCCGCGGTGTCTCAGATGAGTGAGGGCCAGGTGTCGCACTCTTCTGAAATGTGTTTCGTAGAGCAAGGCCGATATCGAGAGGTAGTCCCGCTCAGCGAATGTGTCGCAAGGTCCGATTGTCAAGAGGTATTGTGGTGGATGGACAGGTCGGAGGGATGTGTATCGCGATCTTGACCGTTGCGATTGAGGGACGTGTGACCGGGCAACAACCTCTAACAGCTGGTTGTAATAAAGAGGGAGAAGGGAAGTAACGAACAACCCTGGAAAGGAGTGAAGGAAGAATCAAGGCGCCGTCCAGGGCTCTGGCAATCAATCAATGGTCGTCGGCGGCTGCAACAGACAGAGTACAGAAGCAGGCGTGTGAGATTCAAATGCAGGCACTTTGACAGATTGACACTGCGATCGGCGGCAGCGGAACACCAAAAAGGTCGAGGCTCCACTCTTCTTTCTCTCACAAATTGCTGTGTCGCGAGTAAATTGCGGCGGGATGAAAGAGTGGCGGTGCTTGTGTGGCGGTGTCATTTTCAGGAACGAGCAAGCTGAGCAAACCTTGATTTCCATCTTGTTCTTGTCAAGTCAACAACCTGATTTGATGCGTGGAATTTGATAAAACTACCAGCTGACCATGGCCTTTCATCATCCGTCACCACGTCGCGTTGTCCATGTGTTCGAGGTGGTTTGAACGCGGTCCAGTGTGGCCAGTGCCTGGATCTGGCCTCCACAAAGCTGATACAAGGTCATCGTCATTCTTGTTTGGGACGTGTCGCGTCTGGACATGGTTTCTTGATGCAGTATGATGATGAATCCATGTGCCAGAGCAATGAGAGGAATGGCCTATTCACTTTTCGTTGCCGCGGACCCGAGATATGAGCAGACATCTTCACCGGCCCTCCGTTTTGTGTTTGGCGTGATCTGGAGAACCCCGCCGCCAATCTTCCCGTCTCTCGGCCCTCGGGGTGTTTCCGCCCTCTTTTGCCGGTTTTGCAGACCGATGGCAGCCGCCCAGGAGCCGTGGCCGCCCTTTTGGTGGAGTTTCCCCAAGATCTCAGGGCAAGCTTCGACTCGTTCTCCATACCCGAGGACGCGATACCCTCGGGTGCGGCAGTAGGTACAACGTTGGACGAGAGCTGTCCTCAGAGAGCTTCGTCTTGGTCAATGATTCTTCTTCAAATGCCGAAGTCCATGTAACGTCTCTAATATAGGTTCATTTGTCCTCCTTCTTCACACTTAGCACCTTTCACCACGCACAACTTGCTACAACCTCATCGCCATGGCTCTAGGTACGTCGGCATCTCCAATCGGGGCAAAATCTGGCGTCGTCGTTTCGTAGAGATCCGCAATTGTTCTTAATCGTAGAATTTCGAGAAAGCTGATCTAACATGGCGATAGACATTGGAACAACAGCCCTCGCCGCTGCTGGTGCGCTGGCAGGCGTGGCTTATCTCGATGCCAAACACCACATCACGAAAGACCTAACCGCCATATCCAATACAAAGAAATACACAGGACAGTTCGCTTCAGCAGCAAAAGCACAGCGAGCATCACTATGGTACCTCTTTGAGCAATCAGTAAAGCGTATGCCCAAGACCGAAGAATGCATCTGGTCACGCCAAGGTACCTACAACTGGCAGGACACTCACGCAAATGCCTGTCGATATGCACAATTCTTACTCGATAACGGCGTACAGTCTGGTGAGCTGGTTGCTTTCTACCTCATGAACTCGCCCGAATTCGTCTTCTCCTACCTCGCTTCATGGTCCATCGGAACTGCTCCGGCCCTGATAAACTACAATTTGGCTGGTGATGCACTGATCCACTGTCTCAAACTTTCGGGAAGCAAGGTCATCCTCGTAGATGAGGAGTCCGACTGCCGCGCTCGCATCGAGGAATCTCGCTCACGGATCGAGGAGCTGGGGATGCGCATTGTCATTCTCGACGCAGAAACCAAGACTTATCTCCTTTCTCTTCCTCCAAAACGACCAGAGCGCAAGTATCGAGCTGCTGTGCAACCGTCGTGGCCAATGTGCCTCATCTACACATCTGGCACCACCGGTCTGCCCAAAGCCTGCCCGTTTCCTATGGGAGCTGCCTGGACAGTTGGTAAATACCGTCAGAAATCGAACAACCTCAAAGTCGGTCCTGGAGGTGACAGATGGTACGACTGCATGCCCATGTATCATGGTACAGGCACCACTTGTTTGGTTGGCTGTATGACTGCCGGTCTCACCTTGTGCATCGGTCGGAAGTTCTCTGTATCAAAGTTCTGGGATGAACTACGAGACTCTCGCGCAACCACATTCGTCTACGTCGGCGAGACCGCTCGGTACCTCGTCAATGCTCCGCCGTCACCAAGAGATCGAGACCACAGAGTCAAGTCTGTCTGGGGTAACGGAATGCGACCCGATGTCTGGGAACGTTTCCGGGATCGATTTGGCATTCCGACAATTGTCGAGTTCTTCAACTCCACAGAGGGCATGTTCTCTCTCTGGAATAAGAACGATGGTGAATACACCGCTGCAGCTGTAGGGCACCACGGTGCTCTTCTCCGCCGTCAATTCCAGAACATCTATGTCCCTGTAGCCCTCGACCACGAAAAGGGTGACATCTGGCGCGATCCCAAAACTTCCTTTGCGAAGCGGGTACCTTACGAGGAAGGAGGCGAGATTCTTGTCTATGTCGGCGACAACAAGGCCGCATTTGCAGGCTATTGGAACAATCCGGAAGCGACAGAGAAGAAGTTCATTACAGATGTGTTCAAAAAGGGCGACCGATACTACCGCACAGGTGATGCTCTTCGCCGGACGAAGGACGGGAGATGGTACTTTATGGACAGACTGGGCGACACATTCCGATGGAAGGGCGAGAATGTCTCCACAGCCGAAGTCGCAGAGTGCATAGGGCGTTTCGAAGGCGTGGCAGAGGCCAACATCTACGGTGTTGAGCTGCCTTGTATGTTTCCGACCCTCTCAATGCTTTCCGTTCCTGACTAACATTCTCAGCCCATGACGGTCGCGCCGGCTGCGCAGCGCTCTACATCGAACCCGCCAACCGTGCTACATTCAACTACAACGCCCTCCTTGCTCACTGCCGGAAACAGCTCCCCAAGTACGCCGTACCCATCTTCCTCCGCCTCATCGAGGAGCAGAACCTAGGGCACAACAACAAGCAGAATAAGGTACCGTTGAGGAATGAGGGTGTGGATCCGATCAAGATAAGGAATGGCACAGCAGGGCCGAAGGATCGGATACTTTGGGTGCGGAGTCAGAAGCATGAGCAGTATGAGGAGTTTGGGGAGAGGGAGTGGGCTGCGATCACGGGAGGGAGGGTGAGATTGTAGTTCATGTGCTGCAGATGTAAAGACTTCACCAGTTTGCCATTGGACTTCTCGATATGCGATGTTACAACCTCTTGTCGTCTCCCATGGAAGGCTTTGTAGACTTTGAATTGGTTGATGATAAGTTTCTCTGCCAGCGGATTTGTCGGTCGTTCGACCAAGTCAACCTATGGTTTCTGGACCCTTCATGGCCATGCATAAGGGAAGCTTGTCGACATGCTTGCGGCTCCGAGCGACGTGTTCAAAAATAGATTGATCCGCGTCGCGCGTAAAGTGGCTGCATGAAAAGAGTGGAGCCCTTCAGGTTGCCTGTGAGGGTGGTGTGCATCATCTCGAACAACTTTCAACTTCAACACTACAGTGTCATTGAGCCAGATTGCCTGATCGGGTAGAGCGGTCCACGGCTCCAGGTCATGTTCTTATCGCGTTGTCGATGGTGAAGTCCGTGGACCCGGCATCGAATGATTGAGCCAAACACTGATCTTCATCACCTTATGCACTCTCGCTTGACATTTGGGAATACCAACATCCGATCCAATAAGCATTTCGCCATACGAGGATACTTCATGCGAACTGCAAATCCAATCAATAACGACACATCCACGTGCAGGTGCAGGTGGGTAGCCATGACGATCCGGACCCGCCATCCAGTGGCATCCACTAGATCCAACAAGCGCCCGCAGAACCAACGTCGATCTTGTTACCCTCATCCCGTCTTCGACATTGTACCAAGCACTTTGTTCGGAAACTCTGCTGGGCCGAGATGACATCTCCAGAGCTTCTTCAGACTTTTCAGCCTGGCCGGAGAAGAGGTCACGGCTGGCCCTGCTCAGCAGACCTGAAGTCTATCGCGGACCCTTGGAGCGGCCAAAGTCCATCAAGACTTGAATCAGAGGAGTAGAGGACGAACTCGTAAGAATTGAACACCAACATGTCTGGAGTTGGCATGCTCGATCGCTAGTAGAGACATCTCGATACATGCCACCCCGCAGGATGCGCTTGCTGACTGTACACAGGACACTTGCATCAAAGCAGCAAATACGAATCAGGCTACCCCCACCCAGGGATACATTTGCATCATACTCCAGTGCGGCTGCTGCTAACCTTGTCGTCCCCTTCACCAGGCCGACCAAGATCTCCCAAGCCGCCCCGCCAGGCCGTGCTGGGGACCATCCACTGGCTGGTAGTACTCGGGCTTACCCACACCTCTAATCATCCTCTGCCTTCTCCATATCTTGTGTCTTATTCTGCCCTGCCGCCATGCTCAAGCCACGAGGCTCTTGACCTCTGCCCTGCGCCTTGTCTGGTTTCCTTCATGTTTGAATACAAAATCTCTGACCACAACATTCCCTTGCGACAATTGGACGAGGGTCTTTGTTTCGGACAGGCATGCCATCGCTCCTTTACGGCAGGAATGCAGATGGCGCATCTTCGGATTCGCCCGCTGCCGCAGACGACGAGGCCACTCTCGGCCCGCAACTCCTTCGAGTATCAATAACATTGGCTGTCTTGACCTTCCTGGTCGCATGCCATAGAATCGTCTTTGTATGGATGCGACGGGGCTTCTTGGGCGTTGAGGAAATCATTCTTGCTGTTGCAGTGGTATGTTGACCCGCGATCAGACCGCAAACAATCACTGACTCGATCTAGTTCTTCCTCGTCGCACTGACCGCAGTCAATGGCGCAGGTCGGTGTACTCAGACCATCTCTATGAACTCCTTACTGACACGTACAGCTGTCGACAATGGCCTGGGTCACTACATCCTCTCCTTCCCAAGCATCGCCGGCAACGTTGACGTCGCTCTCAAGGTTTGCCACTCCATGTTTGTCGATTACACATCGTTCTGACCATGACAGCTCTACCATGTGTCTCTTATCATCTACCAGATCGCCATTCCACTGAAGAAGCTTGTCTTCTTGACACTCTACCTCCGCCTGTTTCCATATCGCCGCATTCCACTCCTCACCAAGATCACCATTGGTGTCGTCTCGATCATCTCTACTGTCTTCTTCATCCTGATATTCACTCCTTGCCGTCCGCTCTCTGTTCTCTACACTGCTCAGCCTCCATCTCCCGGCACTTGCATCTCTACCACCACCATTTCTTACGTTCACACAGGTTATGACCTGCTAACCGATATCTGGATACTGGCCCTGCCCTTTCCCGCCCTACAAACACTCAAGTCTCCTCTTGCCCGAACCGTCTCTGGCTCCGTCCTTCTATGCCTCGCTGCCTTCTCTTGCGCCCTTATCGGCGCCCGCACCGCCTCACTTGCATCGGCAGACAATGCCCGCAAACAAGGCGATTACACCCACGACCCAACTCAGGTCCTACTATGGAGCCACATCGAGGTCTCCGTCGGACTGATCTGCACTTGCGTCCCAAGTCTCAAGCAACCCCTGAAGAGCATCTGGGGTGTCAGCATGACTATGCAACGTAGTGTAAGATCCGGCATCAGCCAGGTCAGCAGTCAAGTCGCTTCCGTCTCCAGGGAAGGGGTGCGGGAGAAGATGGTCGCGCGAGAATGGGAGAAGGAGATTGGCACCATGCCACGTTGGAGGGAGGATCGACCGATGGGGCTCTTCTCTGAAGCCGGTAGCAGAGTCAGCCTCGCGACCATCAGATCTGGTAGGAGGAGCGGAGAAACGGTGAGGAGCAAGCGGAAGAGCAAGGACAAGCGGAAGAGTGCAGATGCGAAGAGCGTTCGGAGTGTCGGTCGACGGAGTGGAGATGCAGTACGCGGCGCAGACGCAAAGGAAACTTGCAGAGTACCTCCCAGTCCGCCATGGAACACGCCTGCCTTTCCGAGTCCGGCCGTCGTCGGACCTGCGACTTATGCCAGCTATGGACACACGAGCTCGGAAGAATCGACGCCGGTGATACGGAGTGTACAGGACAGCAGAGAGAGGTTGTTGAAGCCAAGCTACTTCTCACCTATCACGCCAACGCCGGCACCGGTCGTACACAATCAACCTGTGAAGGGGCAGGAAGTGAGAAAGTCACCAAGTTCGCCACAGCTGCATAGCGAGAAGTGGGCGAAGCATATCATCGGCCAGAGGAGAGGGAGCGAGGACCATCCCCCACGACCACTGATGACGGGCAACGAGCAAGACTTGGAGAAGGCCACAGATGAGAGGAGACATACCACCGACGCTGTCATCGATGGCAGTCCGTACGGAGACGTCGCTGCTTTGAGCTATGCAATGAGTTGGGGCAGTGGACCTGGTGGAGATGAGGGCGAGGAGGTGCAGAAGATGTTCCGGGGCCTTTGACGTATTGGGCAATGTCGATATTCAGCTTCTGTGTAGTACTTTGAATTTCATGATGAGATGAGACAGCGTAGATACCAGGGCCATGTAATAACACTAGGCTGATGCAATAGGATTTCATTTAAGTTACTACTAAAATCCCTTATCACCACTTCAAAAGCCCTTTAACCTAGCCTTACTCGGCTGTCACTTCCCACACACAATATCAAGTCGGCACCCGACAAGAACCACAAAAGCGCATCAGTAGAGATCGGAGCAACTTGAGTTCCGTTTCTTCGAGCTGCAAGAACAGCAGGTCCGCTTGCTTGCGAAGTTGGTCTTCCCCAAATGCGCGACTACTAACGTCCCAAATCTCGCGGCAAGGTGCAAGGCGGATAGTACGATACAAAGGCAAAAGCGATGCCTGCAAGTCTTTACGAGAACAAGAAGAACGATGGACAAGGCTTATTGCACGAGGTGAAGCTAAACCAGTGTATTGCCTCTCGAGTCGCAGACCAACCTCGACGACTATATAGTCATCTCATCTGTCTATTCGCGAATGTCACAGCCCACGACATTCCTCACACACCTCATGCCGGCACATCATCACAGCGTTCTGGCACTTCGTCTCCGAGTTGACCTGGAAGCCACAGACGTGACACCTCCACCGTCCCAGCACCTGGCTTAGTCGGCATCGGTCCAGTCCGCAGAAATCGGTACTTTCGGTCAACCATGAAATGGTAATCTTGTCACATAATCTTCTGCTGCCGTCTCGGTTTGTCCTGTGCGAGGCACAATACAGGGTCTGACCTGTGTAGCGAGGATGGCCGCATCGATAGCGGACTTTCTGGCGGGTGCACATGGTCGAGGTGTTGACGTTCTGGAGAGATGGTGAGAGGTCTTGCTGGACGACGTGACTGACCCTTTCAGCCATTCTGTAAGGAGGAGGACCTGGTACTCTTATCGTCGCCGAGTCGATGCCGGTAGCCTCAAAGCTGGAAGTGGCCGGGTCACAGCAGTTGCTAAGTGTCTCGCCACATCATGGACCAACACTCTGCCGCAGTTATCTTTTCTCTTGCTGGGGATCCTGGCGTACTTCTCGAAGATTAAAAAAGCCTACGCTATCTGGTCAACCGTCAGCGGCTAACCTGGCCTCTTCTCGGACTCATGACCGACCACTGCAATTGTTCGCACTGGTAGCAGACATCGTGGCCACAAACAGCATTGAGACAAAATCTACTTGATGTGACCCGGCTCGCGCACTTGCAGCACTTCCATTTTCGGCATCTCTTGCACATTGGTCTGCTGCAGAACTGGTCCACAGCAATCTCCACATCTCTGAAACCACAGGGACATTGCGGATGCCCAAAGCGATCTCGACGAGCATTGATGCATGGTTCGATGTATCGTAAGGTGGCGGGATGACCGCATTTGCCGATTTCCTGCTTTCTGAGGCACATCGATGTGTAGGCTTCGCTGTAAAGGACTTCGACCGAGCTGTTTCCAGGGTATGTATAAGCCAAAGAGGTCTAGGAGCTTGTTGCATGAAGTGACATGTTCTTCCCGGCAATCTGTCACCTCACAACGATACCGGTCAGAATGACGGACGACTTGCACGACCACACCAGACTTTACAACACAGCACTCAAAGCAGACTGATAGATCGACGTAGCCTACCACACGGTAGACAGGTAATGCAACAGCGGGAAAGATTGATCTCCGACGTCAGCATGGTTGCACAACTACAGCAATCTCTACTTGCTACCACTGAATCGACCAATCACTGCAATATGTCCTCCACCTTCACCCCCGACATCGGCTGCAGATTCTCCTCTACTCCTCTTACTGCATTACTGGTAGTGTCAGCAGACACATCACATGCTCCAACTCCAGACACTTACATGTCAACACCCATGCAAGACTTGCATATGATGTGGGCACAGCTGTCCCTCGAGCATTGGGCCGCTGTGTTGACTTGCTTGGCACACTGGCAGCAGTGCCATCGATTCTTGGTCCGAGTCAGCTGGCATGCCGGGCGCGGGCACCACTGCTTGAGCTTCAGTTGCGCATGGTGAAAGCCTCGGTAGCATTGTGGTTGGCCCCAGATGTCGAGATAAGCTTTTGGGCATTTTTCGACGGTGCATTCGGGGAGGCTGTGGGTGCAGATGGCCATGTGTTGTTTGCGGAGGCACATGGTGATGAGTTGAATGTTTGATGGTGCCTGAACATGGAGCTCGCTGCGGAAATGTTGTGTTGAAGCTTCCTCGGAGCCATTTTATTCTTGAGCATCAGTGTCTGACTAGCACACAGCTTGCGGTATTTGCTATGGCAGCAGAGTCCTGTGACGGTCACCAGGCGCTTACAGTCGGGCTCGCAGAGTCACAACATGGAAACCAAGGCTGAGGATGATCACCGTGGCAAGGTGACAGCACTGAGCTCATGTTCCTGGTAGGTTGCATGCTCAATTACTACCAGACAGCGCATGTTTAGTGCGGTACCACGTTCTCGAGCATGTCTATCAGCCAATTGTCCCGCAGTCCCGTGTCTCATGTGCGGATAATACAAATCCTTCATAGTCGTACACGGATTTGCTCGGACTTCTCTCGGCTCGCACAAGGCGGCCCTCCTCGTGGCGTCTGGTCAGGTACGCTGAAAGGTCAGGTCCAGCTGGAAAGGGGACTGGAACCCCCTACACGGTTGCCGATGACTTTGGTCATATTGGAATTCATGACGGTGCTGAGTGATGTGGCCCTCGTCCACAGTTCTGTCCACAGTTCTGTCCATGTCTTCTGCTCTCCGATACTATTCTAGTTCAGCTCAGGCGAGGTCTTTCGCATTCCATCAGAAGTTATGGTCAAGGACCGCGGCTGAGATCCAGGCCATCTCATCTCCGTTCTCGGACGTCAAGTAAGTATTTCCAATCATCCACCTTTCAAGTGCGTTTGCACCTTTCATCACGTCTGTGATAATGATAGCTTGTCAAAGCATCTGAATGTAAAGCATTACTTCCCTATCTTCCCATCATCATTCTACACCGCATTCACAAGTCCCCACAACAGCAATATAATCTCATCTCCCACAACTCAAGCAAGCCAGAACAATGTGCACCCAACACACGATTATCTACCACTGCCTTCACAGCACTCCGACTGGTGCTGTCTTCTGCATCACCGCTCATAACGAGCCACGACACCTCTACCAAATCAGACCTCAGCTCTGTGCCAACGTCACACATGTGATGCAGCGGTCCGAGCAGCTTTGTGGGAGGATGAGTTGTAGGCTGAGCCAGCTGCATGGCAGATGGAACTGCTGCGAATGCAAGAAGAGGAGGAATACGGATCCAAGATGTCCGAGATGTGAGCATGGGATCTGCGAGGATTGTAAGTAGGATGGAAGCCGGCGGCTGAAGAAGTGGGTTTTTGAGATGCTTCGATCTGGATTGGTCGGCTTCACGGTATGACCACTTGGCAGATTGACTGGAAAAAAGCAAGGCGGGGACCGACACCGCGAGATGATGGATACAGCAGCAGATATAGTAGCACACTCAAGTCAGTATGGATTGGACGGGAGGAATGGAAGTGAGCTCGGAACATCATGAATCATCATATTGGGCAGCTGCCACTTGCACTGAGAACTGTCATCTTTTCATAGTCGAGTGAATGAGAACACGCTGCTCCCGATCATTGACGTTCAGAAAAGATGACAGATTGATCGCAGCCGCCAGGGAAGTGAAGTGATGTGGTCAGCAGCAAGCTCCTTGGCGCCGTTCAAGGTTTCGCTTTTTCATTTCTTCTTCCTTTCCACTTTTCACTTCCGACACATACGAATGATCTATCGTCTAGAGCTTCATTGTGAGATCTAAGAATCGAGAACGAGGGGGAAGAATTTTGCGAGAGGGCCTCAGCCGCTTGCTGTCACACAAAATGCAGCCCAAGCGAGTCTTGACAGGGCCATCCCTGCTGTCGGCCACGTGAGTAGAGTTTGCTCTTTGAATTTCTGTTATGAAGTTTTATTTTCTTTTGTCCTACCAGGCCGCTGTCTCAATCGTGTATTGTCTGCCAATTGCCGCCTACAAGATCGAAGAAGTTCAGCATTCCCCTGGGTTAGTAGATCCGCAATCTTGATCACCAAGGTTCTGAGCACTCTGATATCGACAGTGGCCTTGAGAACTCTCAACGATTGACTATCCAGTCTATATCATGATGGGACGTCTCGGCTATAGGTCATCAGATCAACCTACCTGCCCACGGCAGACTCTTTCCTACACTGCTACAGTCTCAACAACAAGAAACAGCACCAAACCACGAAGATTAGACCATCATGTGTCGTAACATGTATACCATTCACCACTGCCGCCACCAAGCCCGAGGCCCTTTCCTCAAACGCTGCGGACGAGCAGTCTTCCCAGTAGGCTGGCGATCACCCTGTCCCAATGGATACAGCAACATGGCCATACGCCAAAAAACCCTTTGCGGCAGCGCTGAATGTATGCTCAGCGTGAAGAACGGAAGCTGGAAATGTTGCAACTGCGAGTACTTCACGAATCGAGATGTAGATTGTGATATTTGCGGTCATGAGGTCTGCTTTTTTTGCGACGCGGTGCAGTATGGCAACTCTGTGATATCAACGAATCATGACTGATCTGTGCAGGGTCTTTCGGTTGAGCTAATCAGGACTCTCTATGTTCTCGTCATGAAGCTACAGGTCTTGTGGTATGACCTCTCACGATACGACCAGAATTTCAGACGACCTTTCCGGTGGATCTGCAGGATCAGTACGAGCAGGACGTTTGTGACTCGGCTTTAGATCAAAGTTCAATTAATGTTTATCCAGCAGCTCAGAACAAGTGGCTGCTACTCAGATACCCCTTGCCTAATGGACATCTACGCTCCTTCAGCACATCTTCTTGTATGCTTTATCCCGGTATCAATTCGAGACCCTCTTGATACTGCCAGAGAAGCCGGCTCGTTCTGACTCAGTCAGCTCTACAATGAAGTATTTGGTACCAAGTACTCACACCGCGCAGTGCAATCCCCACATATCCCATGATCACACCCGTCGCACCTCGGATCTGAATTGTCCCTCTTCTTACATTCACAGCATCTCCAGCTACCGAACAAGTCACTCAAACGACACCCGACTCACCCACAGAGCTGCTGCGTGGATGTCATGTGTTGCCGGATGCCGATGCAGTACCCGACCTGATTCATGATCATGGGCAATCGTCGAGCACGGCATACGCTGAAACCATTCGACTGGGTGTGTAGGCAGCGAAAGACGACGGTGTGTTGGATGCATATCTTGGTTCGGTTCTTGAAATTGTTGGTGAATTGGGAGGATACTCGAAAGTCGAGATGGGCTGATTATGGAAGGAAAGAATGAAAAGAAGATACGACCGATACGTCCTGGCGATATCGGAACCCCTAGCAAGCTGACCGGGCAGCGATTTCTGACTGCAAGAGCACAAGGCGTCTCAAGACTGGCTATCCTTATGCCATGAGATTACAGGACTCGGCGTTGTGGACTGAGTGCCAAGGAGCATCATGTTCTGCAACGCTACTGACGAGCAATGACTGGTTGGGGAGTCTCACGGTATAGTATGTACACCTTTGACAGGTCAAAGATGGGGATGAGCTGAGACTTAATCTGCGCGTTGGGCGAGGACTCAAGTGGCACAAGCAAGCGGGTTCCCGGTGGCAATCGATGGCCAAGCGCTCGTGTGATGATAAGCACCGAAGACCCGTACGCATACCGTCTCCAGCACCGACTCAGTCAAGATAGGGGTACTCTACCGTGGCTCAGTAGGCGGTTACACAGCGAATAGCAGCGACAGGGGCCCAACCAGAAATGTAACAGGGAAGGAGACAGATCAGACCGGCAATGGTGATTCCCCCTGCAGATGAGCTTTCTGTCAACAGGTTGACCCAATCCCCGCCGATTTTGTTGGTGTAGATGGGCATGATCGAGACTCATACACAGAGAGTGATCAAGAATGAGTTTGATCGCAGAAACTGCATTTTGGTCTATTCTAACAAGCAGCAGCTCGGTCACATCTGCTCATTTCCCGCCAGAGATTATCTCGCAAGCTGCTTCGTCCTACGTTGTCAGTCTTCTGTCTGCTGCAGTGACGCCCTCACATACATCCTGGGCTACAGCTTCTGCAAACAGCATGCTCGCACTCATCGCATCTCGGCTCGCGATTTCCCGTTTCATCGCACTCGCAACACGTCCATACCCCGAGGAGCTCGCTAAGCCTGCAGCCGGATCTATTACAGAACGCGTTCGAACGCGTCATGAGATGGCGAAGGTTGGGACATTGTCGTCTTGACCCGTCGCGACGAGGATACGAGCTGAGGTATGCTTGACAAGCGCTGTATCCGTTCGGGCCGCTGTGGAGGCAGCGGTAGAGAAGTGTCCACTGTGTGCACATCTGTCAAAGCTCTGAGAATGGATCGGGCGAGTGTGTCTGTTGGATTTCGAGGTTTCGGGTGTGCTTTGAACTCCAACAGCTAGCGAAGAAGACCATATATCAACACTTCTCGGTCTTACAGTCTGTTTGGGGTCTGTCCAAGATAGGTAACATCTTTACCTATCACAAACTGCACAGAGCGACTAATGGTTGGTAGTCCTTCTCCATCTGACAGTAACGACCCAGGTCTTGTTCTGGGTATTGGTGGGTGAAGCTAGGTATGCGCGCTTCGCCTCCGAACGAGAAGACAAGTCATTGTTTTCCAGACGGGTTTTCTTGTTTGCTACTCTGTGTCCATAACTACCAGATTGCACAATCAATCATTTGCTTCCATTCAGCATGTTTGCGCCACCACGGCAAGCAGCATAAACAAATGGACTGCAATTATGCTGCGCTCAATGGACATAGAGAGATGTTAGCCATCTGGGGATAGACAGAATGTAGTAAACGATCGCTTTGTTGGCAAGTCGTGTCGGAAACCGTCCCCCAGACTACATAGGGTGCGTCTTCATCGATCGAGGGAAGCGTGGAGTCCCTCGAGTATAAGCTTGTGCTGTATGACATGAACACTACAAACAATTCGATCGGAACCCACATGACGCGTTGAGGCTAAGCGATGGGCTGTTTCAGTGTCAATGCATGATTTGCTTTCGCATTCTGTGTAAGTGTAACCACTTTGCCGCCCGTTTCAATCCCATCTATATCTCGTCAGGAACCCTTTCATTCTCAGCCACTTATTTTTTGTTCACTCCGCCAGGCCTCGAGTCGCTCAAGAGGTATAATTGGTGGTGACATGACATGTAGTACAGGAAGGAAATGAATCGCTGGGTTTCACTGTCGTGCTGACGCCGGTATGAGAAGATCCCAATCCAGGCCATATATTAAACGTCCTGATCTCATTCAAGGCCCCGTCACGTACCTTGCCCTGCTTCTACTTTCTTACCAGTACCAACATGTGCTCCCAAAACCAATACATCCACCGATGTGGCCACGCAGACGCGCTCGTGCGAAACTTCTACTGCTCTGACGCCCGAGAGCGCGACGAGGCTTGCCTGGTATTCCGCAAGACCTTCACCTACGGCAGATCCCTTTGTGGCTTGCCGCCGTGTTTGCTGCGGTACAATGGCAACTCGTGGTATTGCCATCGTTGCGGGCAGCACAATGGGGTGCTTGATTGCAGACACTGCGATCATAGGATTTGCGAGACGTGCGTGGCCAGGTGAGCATCATCTTTGCTTGGCATCTGTCACTTTGCTGATACGGAACAGCAGATCGAGGAGGTTGGCACCGAGATGAGAGGATAGGAGAGATGAGGGGATGTTATAGGAAGGTGAATGGGGTCCGATTCAGCGTTTATAGAGAGATACGAGACACAATACTACCACAATTTGCTAAATCTTTCGCCTCTACACAAATCCAGGACAAGGTGACTCGAATTTCACGTGTCCGAGTTTGTGCCGTGCATCAAAGACTACTCACCTTGTGCTACTTACGGTGATTTGGTGTTTGTCACTTGTTTCAAATTTCACTCCTGTGTAAGCGTAACATCAGGCCATGCGGCTTATATGCAGGACTATCAACCCACACGCTTCGCTGGCTCTGTGATCACTCCTTTTTGACTGGCTCTTGACCCGGAAGACGGTCTGCATAGTACGAGGCCAACCTGAAAAGAACTCTTTTGAGGTCGACCACGGATGACCAGCAAGGATGATTCAAAGTCCCGCATCCTGATCTCGATCGACACCAGTGTCGCCTGTGATAGGATCGAATTATTCTCACTCAGCTGATACATATAAGAGGACCAGGCTCGAGTCGCCGAAGAACGACACACAGATCTGACTCATCGCCTATCAGAACTTGTCAGTCCCCCATCATGTGCATCTTCACTTACCTGATCCACCCGTGCGGTCACCCATACCCTGATCCAACCATCGAAAAATGTCCGGCAGCGATACACGACGACTCTTGTGCAGGCGCTGCGGTAGGGTACCTACGCACAGACAGCCAATGTCCTCGACCAGATTGCCTCATGGAAACTTTCGAGGAAGGTCTATGGAGGTGCTGCCAGTGTGGGTATGTCGCGAACTGGGTGATAGACTGCCAGGATGAGGACTGCAGTCACGTTGTTTGCCTGGCTTGCCCTCCTACCATGTATGTCAGCTATAGTGCTGGGCTGATTAATGTGGCTGACCATGTGGTAGTCCTCGGGAAGGAACGGCGTGAGCCGGGCGTGGCATTTTCTTGAAGTAGGAGACGATTTTTCCAATTTGCGATGAAACACGCCCAGTCATATTTCTCCTTGCCTTATCGCTCATTTGTGGGCGAGACTTTGGGTAGCTGGTTGTACATATTGCAGGACCATCTCAAATCTGAGTCGTACTACATCCATATAACGAGAGTCTTATCACGTATGGATCAGACGAGTCCACTTGCGAAGAACTACAGAGCGGCATGCCGCGGGACGTCGCAAACGCGTCTGAGACTTTGACAAATCCCATGTCGAAGAAAGGTGGCTCTCCTCCCCACTCGCAAAAGTTCAAGTCCTCTCTAACACTCGGCTGAGTATTGACTTGCTATACCTATAACTCCGTCAACACTGTAGTTATAAGCCTCAAATCAGGCTCACAGATAGTTCTGGTAGTTATTAGCTACGCCTGTAACTACCAGATCTCTCAATCGAGTTCTCGTGTCGTAATAGCCATTGCAACAAGCCACACGTTTCGAGTTACGGAAAAGGGACCCAACCTTTTGCGAGTGGAGAGGCTGTTACGACCGAGCCTGTGAGTTCGATCACAGGGATTTGCGGGCACCCGCCTTTATCACCTCCTGTGTTACAGTTGAAGGCAACATGCAGTACTGGCCCGGATGTGCAGATGCGTGGACTCGTTGCGAGTCGGGACGCGCTGTATAAGACCAACTGTTAGGCGCTTGTGTTCGTTGCTGGTCGAGCAGTCCTTCATTAGCGCACAGGGCGCTTGATTTTGCGTTCTGTACATGCCTTGCTGGAATCTCGAACACGATGATCCTAGGTGTATGTATATACGTACACAGGACTACGCATGACAGCGTAAATTCCGAGCTGCTGTAAATTCTTCACCGACACAGACACTTCTCATCGCACCGATGTGTTCTTTCATCTACACTCTATACAACTGTGGTCATAGATCGGAGTCCTTCACCATTGGTCGTTGTCGGAGGGCCCGGGACGCACAATTTCGTCCTGTTCAGCCCGGAGACTGTCAATTGTCTCAAACGAGGTCTACACCGGCACCTGTAACATGCTCGAGGCCAGAATGCCTCTTGGCTTCCCGCGGATGGTTGTGGCGTTGTTGCCATTGCAACTTGGGGTCGAATTACTCCCATCGCTGCCGTCGAGATACATGCTCTCATGTCATTTGTCGTAGCTGTCCTCCAATGGTATGCAGACCGCATGGCGTTGCATCGACAACTGAGGCTTACATCCCATAGGTCCTACAACTATAGTTCCTGTGAACGGGATAATTTAGTGTAGGATCCATTGGCAAAAAAATGAGAGGTCATTGGCTAGTGCATGGTTTGCTTTGGTTTTTCGTATTTGCAGATCGACAGCAAGAGCTTAGTAGCATTGTCAATGAATGCTGCTTATCGGACCATAGGTTCGTGATCTCGCCAGTCAAAAAGTCCAGCTCCCCTGTGTAGTCATCTCCGAGTTGTTTGGATGTGGGTGCAATTTTCGCCAGTTCCAGACACCATAAAGCCATAGGGAGCCGAGAATGAGATCCCAATAAGTTTTGATGTTTGAGAGTGGGTTGCACATATACAATCAATGCAGCTAGTAGAGACAGCCCGTGGACCAGTGGCGCTGCACGTTACTCGGACACTCTTCCACCACAGTCGTCGTAGAGTTGGCTCACTGCTGTCCCGACAGCGTGGTGCCACAAGAATTAGACATAAGGGGCCGCAAAGAACCACTTCAGATACTGAGTTCAATCCTCCGCTCGTTCAGGGGATCAGCCGATGCAACGTTGTTGCTAGGTAGTGCGGGCGATTACACGGCCAGTAGTTTGGCGCTTGTGCTCTGGCTTGCGAGCAAGTCACCGTTCATTGTTGAGGAGCATGGGATTACTTGTTGTACATCCTGTTCGATTGGTTCAGACTTCCAAATTAGTGGAACAGAGGACGTTCAGTCGCAGACCTAGCAGGTGGATCGTCTGATGTGGCCTAGCAGTATGGAGAAATCGTTTGAGCTGGTAAGGGCTTGGCCTATATATGTGCCTGCTGCCGTGTCCGTGTTTGACATGCTTTAGACATTTGCAAGATCAGGTCGATTCCTGGGAACCACTTCTACACATTTCTTTTAGCATGTGCTACAAGCATATCCTTGTCCACCCATGCGGGCATAGCTATGGTGCGTACACCGTCTCGGAGTGTCAGTGGGCTGCTGCCCGAGGGGCCGCCCGATGCAATCCCCTCACGCCCTGGCGGCAGCGGACCACTGCCCTCTGTACGATGGCTTCTTGTCTCATTCGTGCTCGTGGCGGAAGATGGAAGTGCTGTCGCTGCAGATATGACCAAAATTGGAGAGCCGAGTGTCAGAAGCTGGACTGCTACCACCAAATCTGTATGGCTTGTTCCAGAGGACGGTGAGTGACCACAGCCAAATGTTGCCCTTCGTTTAACTGAAACCATTCAAGTGCATGAGAAGACTGCTGGTAGGAATGGTGGTCGTCGATCGGAATGGGGAAGACGAAGTGGGCGCTACGACATACTATTGGTAGCGTGCTCGATCCACTCAAGGATGTGGCATGACTTGTTTTGCTAGTTGGACAAAAGGAGCGAGAGTTGCTGCGATATAGTCGCTGGAGCTAACATGGTTTCTGGCTGGAGAGGTCGCCATCGATGGAACAGAATCGGTGGGCATGGTTCGGAGGTCATGCTCGGCCGCCGGGCAGCGCTAGTCGTTGGCAAAGGGCGAAGGCCAAAAGGCGAGGCGTGAGCAGACCTATTTACGATCGACATTGTTTGGTCTTTCGCTTAATTCGTTCTCGTCCTCGTTGCTTAATCCTCTTCAGCCGTAAGATTCATGCATTGGTGTGGCGGTATCCCGTGGTGCTCAGTGTGGCCAGATGAACACGCATTCTTGTCGCTGGTCGCGATACCATACTCAAGTTGGGAGCCCACCCAATACCGTACCGCTATGGACAAGCTGTGGCCGACAAGCCAGCCATTTGAGCTTCCTCACAACATGCCTTTGGTGATCTGATGAGAGAGTGTGCGACTCCCCCCACGCGCGGGCGACGAAACGGGCAGGTACGGAGGTACGTCATTTTGAGCCGCAGGTCGCCAAGTAGAAAAACCACCCACTGACCGACCTCGATTGCTGACGATCCTCTGCCAGATCCGACTCGATAGGACTCCCACCAGATAACACGCGTATCTGCATCATATCCCCACCTCAGACCATGGACTGACACTTGAACGACATCTCCGCCTGCCACAAGACACCCGCCTCTGCCAGGCCGTCAGCATCTTCCGCATCGACCACGCCGACTGTAGTAAAGACAGTCACGCGACCGCCTCTTCGATGCGTCCTACTGTTCGACCCACCCTCTCTGCTCGCAAGTCCTCGACACTGCACTACCAGACCTTTCCTACCGCTCCTCCCACATCGAGAGGGAAGCCACCGCCGTCCTCCGATCAACCCTCCCTAGATCACCCCTCCAACCACAGCCGGAATGGTTCTCGCTCCTCCTCACACCATGAATCACCGCTACCAAAAGGACAGCTTGCTGTCCTCGCTATCATTGCCCTTGCCGAGCAAACGGCTCTGAACAGCATATCTCCGTACCTGCCAGAAATGGCAGCAACTTTCCCAGAGGTGCATCCGGGACAAGTGGGGTTGTATGTCGGATTGATAGCATCAGCGTTCGCACTGGCACAGTTCTCCACGAATTTTTTCTGGGGATGGCTCAGCGATCACATCGGACGAAAGCCAGTGGTTCTTACAGGGACGGTCTTGACCGCAGCATGCTTCGTGGCATTCGGGTTTTGCAGGACATTATGGCAGGCAATACTGGTGCAAGCTCTAATGGGACTGGTCAATGGGAACCAAGGTGTTATAAGTACATGTCTTGGGGAGATCACGGATCGATCGAACCAGAGCAAGGCATTCACATACTTACCTGTGGTATACGGCATTGGAGGTATCACGGGGCCTCTGGTGGGAGGCCTACTGGTATGGAAAGAGAAGCCATGGGGAGATGGTGGCGCCAATCCATACCCGTATCTGCCACCTAACCTGCTCAGCGCAGCGGTACTGATCGTGGACGCGGTCATAACTTTCATCTTCCTCGAGGAGAGCTTAGAGGAAGCGAGAGATCTGCCCCCACTTGGAAGGAAGGTTGAGAATCTTTTCACCTGGATCTGGCAATTCACGGGATCTAGTACGAGACCAAGCTATGTCAGGCGAGCGGCAAAGACACAAGAAGTGGAACAGTACGAAGCACTTCGAAGAGGTGAATCCAGCGGGATGAGCGATGATGAAGAGTCGGTCGACGAGGAGGAAGAAGACGACGAGGAAAGCAGCTTGCTGCGAGACAGTCAGCAATTGAGCGCCAAAACGGTCTTCAACCGAGATACGATACTATTGCTCGGGACTTTTCTGCTATTCCAGCTGGGCAACATCTCCTTCAACTCACTGTATCCGATCTTCGGTCAGGCAGATCCACCAATTGGACGCAACTTGACACCTGAAGAGAATGGAGTATCATTAGGTTTCGCCGGAGCTGTCACCATTGTATTTCAAATCGGTGTGTTTGGCAAGATGCGGGACGAACTGGGCAACAAGATGTCGTACAGAGTGGGCTTGCTTGGATATGTCATTGCATTCTTCCTCATGCCCTTTGTTGGCTACAAGGACGGCAAGGATGGCACCGGCTCACCCACCCAACACGGCAAGGCCATTCTTTACGTCGAGCTAGGTGCTGTCCTCATCATCAAGACTATCAGTGCAGTCGGCTGTTTGACAAGCTCGTTGCTGCTGGTAAGTCCTGCATTGAATGGCAGCAGATCAGGACATTGACTGACCCATCCTTAGATTACCAATTCCGCTCCAAATCACGCAGTTCTCGGCTCGTTGAATGGCCTGGCCCAAACACTTTCGGCAGCCGGTCGGGCAGTAGGACCATTCATATCTGGCGCACTCTTCACAGCATCCACGCATGTCAGACCAAAGGGCGAAGCGGTTGCCTTTGGTGTCTTTGGCGGCATTATCTTTGTTGGATTTCTGCTGAGCTTGGGCATCCGTGGGGAGAATCTTGAGGCTGAGGGGGTCGACGAGGAAGAAGAGGAAGGAAGCGAGGACGATAGTGACGAGGAGAGCACTGTCGGTCGGTGAAGAGGAGGCATCACATCGTCCTTTTGCTCCGAGCGCAGGCGTTTGAGGTGTTTAGCATGGCGTATGTGGCTTCTCAGTGGCCACTTGTGGTTATGATGAGCAGATCACATAAATCTCATGAGCGTTCACTTCCTCTTATTCCGTTCTGCTTTGGCATGTGTACTGCATATCAATGGCAAAATAGTTAGATGGAGTGTTCCCATGCTGGACCATCCCTTGACCCGAAGCCCCGGATCACCTGCGTTCGGGTTCGGTCCGATACCGCAGAGCCGCCTTGCCCTGCGCAATCCGGGGAACCACATTATCCGGAGCTCTTGTCCTGACAGAAATCGAAGTTACCTGTTTGCGATTTACAGGCCCCTGCTCGATACCTGTCCTGATCTAGCAATCGATTATACGAGGCATGCGACCAAGTTCATCAAGGCCAGAATCAGCTCGACGGTAGTAGGGCGAAGGAGGCGCAAGTACGCGACAGGAGGAGTAGGAAGAGCTTGGATTACAAACACCATATACGGATACTGCCTGCAGGCTGTCGTACCCGTCCCTCTGAGCATACCGCCGGTGGGCCCCGATCCTACTTAACGAATAACGACCCACCTTCGCCATGTCCGACGACGCCACCCTCTCCACCCTCACCACCTCCATCCTCAACGACACCCTCCACAACATCCTCCACACCCTCGTCCTCGACATCCACACCACCGAAACCGCCCTCCTCCGCTCCTCCGACCCCAAAACCCTCCTACCCCTCTGCCCCTCCTGCTCCCTCCCCCGCCTCCTCGACCCCCCCTTCGCCCTCTCCCGCCCGGACAAATCAACCCAATACTGCTCCCACGTGCCCTGGTCCCGCAAACCCGGCCACGACATCTACGGCAACCCCTTCCCCGTCGCGGGCTCCGACAAGCCCCCGACGAAAAAAGAGCGCGAAGCCCGCGCCGCCCAAGCCAAGAAGGACAAAGCCCTCGGCACCCCGGACAAAAAGGGGGACGGCAACGACGACGACGATGGCGGCCCCAACATCGCGGGCGGACCGGTCGATAAGAAGGCCGCGAAAGTGGGCGAGCGTCTCAAAGGAGGCACGTATGTGCCGTGGCACACCTGTCCGTCCTGCAAGCGGAGTCTGCTCATCACGCGCTTCGCCCAGCATCTCGAGAAATGCCTCGGTATCGGCGGGCGGGGACGCGCCGCCGCCCGGAACGGAGGGGCGGGGAGTCAGGGCAGTGGTGCCGGGCAGGGGAGCCGGGGCGGGACGCCGGTGGGGAAGCGCGACGAGGATAAAGATTCCGGGAGCGAGATGGAGGGCAAGGACGTGCGGAAAAAGGTACTGAAGAAGGCGGCGGGGAAGATGGGCAAGGAGGGGAAGTTGAAGGCTGTGGTGCCGGTTGTCCGCGCGGAGAAGAGGGAGAGAGAGGAGGATGAGGAGGAGGGGTTGACGCCTGTGAAGAAGAAGGTGAAGCTGCAAAGGCAGTTGAGTACGGCTAGTATTGGGACGGTGGCGAGTAGGGATGAGGGGAGTTTGGTTGGGGATGAGAGTGTGGATGGGAGTTTTGTGAATAATGATGAGGAGGAGGCGAGTGAGGAGGATTGAGCGTGAAGGACAGTTTGTGGTACACAGCACTGGCGTTTCGGATAGCCACGAGGCTTATGGTGGTCACGGAATGATATCTTATATTCACATGGACTTGTTGAGACCTGATTGTGAAGATGAAGATTGGACTCAATTCTTAGGATATCTAGGTGAACCAGAACGCCTCGCCAAACCAAAGGTCATGCGTCAGCAGCATACAACTCAAGGATGTCCCTCCTTCGCATCCTTGAAGTCCTTGTCAAACTTGGACCAACCACAGGCTGGCTCCTCCCACATGGCTAGATCTCGCACGACCATCTCATACCTGCCATCATCTGGTAGTCGACCCTTGCATACGTTGCCACCCATGGCGACGTTGATCAAGATCCGGTAGTCCTTCAGACTCCTCGTTCCTTGAGGCTTGTGGGCCTTCATGACCGGCTTGCCGTCGACATACCAGATCAATCGCCCATCCTTCCCATCCTCAGCCTCGTCCCAGGCGAATTCGAAAAGCACACCGTCTTGATCCGCGTGACCAGGTCCAGCTGCGCCAGCGGTGATACGATAGCCGAGTTCGGTCTCAATCACTCTGTGCTTGTTCCAGTCCTCACCATTGAAGTGACCCCAGTGGAGACAGCTGTGGTTTTGAGTACTGCCATCCCAAGCTTCGAAGATGTCGACCTCGCCATCGTCAGGCCATTTGAATGGATCTGCTGGTAGGAGCCAGAAGGCAGGCCAGACACCTTTGGCGATCGGAGCTGTGATGCGGGCGGACAGCGCACCCCGTCGACGTGAGAGGGTCTGATGTGATGTCAGGCGCGCGGAGGTGAATTTGTCACTAAGGGATTTCTGATCCGCAATGGCGACAACGTGGACGGCGTTACTAGCTGGCGAGGGAGAGAAGAAGGAGTTACGCGGGTCCGGACAATAAGTTTGAGCTTCATTGTTGCCCCAGCCGTGAGCTCCTATCTCATGGCGGAAGTGCTCATTAACTGGGGTTGAGGGTGTGAATGAAGGATGCCAGTATGCTTTGCGTTGTGGTGGCTGTGAATTGTGACCATCGACCAGAGGTTGTTGGTAGTTTTGTGGTTTGGAGTCTCTAGGCACTCTTGGTTTGTTTGCCTGCTTGTGGACGGCATCCTCGAGCCTATCGGTGGCCTTGTTGAGAGCATTGGTCAAGCTGTTCAGGAGCGGCATTGTTTTAGGGATGTGCAGTGACGATTCGAGGTTGTAGTGATGTGCTCGGTTGTAGTCTCAGGTGGTGTGCAGTATGATGGAGTAATGTAGAACCAATTCTTATAATAATACCGGCCTACCTCTGCGCCACGAAGATTGTCAGGCACCAGAATTCGGAGCTTGATAGAAGAATGGTTTTCACGAATGGTACTTTGTAGTAATGTTGCTAAGCCTCTTGTACGCGTGTGATGGCAGAGGCAAGATCGGCCTCCTCGGAAAGAGCAATGATTCGCTAGGCGATGACGCAAGCCACACACACTGACAGATGGAAGGCAGCCACAATCATGACCATCCACTTCACCTCGCAAAGACGCTGCCCTGATGGAGAAAACAAAGGCTATTGGCGGGTGCAAGTGTTGTAATGGAAGGCTGGTACAGCTTCTCTGGTACTGAAGAACTGGTACTGATGAGTCAGCGCACGCACAGTAGATAAATCGGTTATTGTAACTCTCTGAATGAAATACACGTCTCTCGATCCGATTTGCTAGTTATAACAGGTTATGAGCCCGGCGCTTCTACAAAAGCACTTAAAGCTATAGCAAATTAAGCGTGTTATTATCAAAAGGATTACTAAGCTACCTACACTAAATTCTAGACTAGCTATATTAAGATAAACACTTATAGTAGCCCGCATTAACCCTTTAATTAAACGGTTTAAACGGCTTAAACAAGCTAATTATATTAATCAAATTAATAGGCCTTTAGCTAATTACTATTATTATGTCTAGATTAGTAAAAATGCTCGAGACTTAGATTCTTAAGAGAGGGAGCAACTATAATACTTAGAGATTAACTCTTAAGGTAGCTCTCCTTAAAAAGGATATACTTAGATATACAATTTATAACATCGACTAGATGCTAGTAGTTATAAAGCCTAAAGAACTAGCTCTAGATACTAGTAAAGGCACTAAGGCAATCTATAAGGTTAGGAATAAGACCTAGCACAAGAATAATAGAATTGCTTATAGTGTTATTATAATAAGGATTTATAAATCTATTAGACCTTACTATAGTATAACTTAGAAGACTTTAAAGGAACTTCTAGACACTATTAAAGCTACATTTAAACCTGTTGTTTTATATAAGCTATATATAGCTATCTATAACCTTAACAAGGTAATTATAACGAGTTATAACACCTAAAGGTACTATAAAGATTTTATAAAGTACTATTATTAATACACTATTACTATAGAGCAAAGAGTAAGTACTATTAGTACTAAACTAGATAAGTTTAGGCTCCCTCTATACTATATTAAGACTATGTTTATTATAGGAATAGAGACTACTAAATAGTTAAGGAGCTAGAGATCTAGTCTTAACTATAAGAAGAGTCTTAAAGAGATAATAGGCTCTCTTAGAATATAGAAGCCCCTATATAATAGAAGAACTAATCTAAACCCTATTTATAGAGTAGCTAGTTATATTAAGGATTAATACACTTAGTATACTTATTATGTCTACTCTAATATAGATTACTTTAAGTAGTACCCTAAGAAAGTACTAAAGAGTTAAAGCAAAAGGGATAACAAAGATAAGTTAAATAACAAAGGTATAAAGGCTAAAGGCAAAGGTAATAAGTTAAAGACTAAGAAAGTTAGAGGTTAAGTAGCTATTAAAGAATCTAGAGAACCTACTAAGGTAGGTAAATTAAATAAACGCTCTAATACTAATGTTAATATTATTACACTAGTCTATAGAGTAGTAGTAGTGTCTATATTATTATTCTTAACCTATAGTAAGAATAGAGCAATCTATAACTCTAGTGTATTAAGGCACTTTATTAAAGACAGGTTATAGTTCTTAATAATTAAGGTACATAAAGGTATTCTTAAATTTAAATAAGCTATTAGCACAAAGAAGCTACTTAATATAGAAGTTAGCATAGTTAGGCTTACTCTAACTAATAGCAAAGGCAAGAAGTTAATTATTAAGCTTTATAATTGTATATACTTACTATTATTACTAAACACCCTTATATCTAATCTTTAGAATAAAGAGGAACTTAGTATCTCTATAGTTAGCAAATCCTTAATAAAGGATAGAAAGGAAGTTAGCCTTATTAAACACTTTAAAAGAGTTAAATAGCTTAAGAACTTTAAAGTATATAAGCCTTAGAACTATAAGGAATTACCTACAAGGCTAAAACTATAGAAGCTATAGGCTATAAGAGTAAATCTAGCTATTATAACTACTTAAAAGCTAACATTAGAAAGATAGTACTAGAGGTTAGGCTATGCTAGTAATACTATTCTCTCCCTTACTAAAAGTTAAGCTATTAGATTAGAAGAACTTTAAATATTAGATCTTAGCTACTATAAACTATATACTATATTAAAGGTATAGAGGGTAGTATTAAGAGAACTAAGAGATATACTAAAGTACTTACTAGATAAACTCTATCTAGACCTTATTAGTTCTATTAAACTATAGTTAAGTAAGGGCTATAGATATCTTCTCTTTGTAACATATAGCAAAAGCAAGTATAAGTTTATTACTATTCTCTTTCTTAAGAGTAATACACTAGTAGTAATTAAACTTATCTATATAAGGAATAAAATGGCCTATAATAAGCTTTTATTTATCTTTATCTCTAATAGAGGAGGTAAATTTAAGAACTATAAACTAGTAATAGCTATTTATCTTAAAAGGTAGAGATAGGATATCTCTATACCTAATACTTAATACTAAAATAGTAAATCTAAGGCTACTAATAAAGTAGTTATTCTTAGAATAAGATACATCTTTGTTAATTATAGAGCACCTCTTAAACTCTAGTATATAGTTATAGAGTTTATAATCTATATTAGTAATAGAATTGCCTATACTAAAACTAAGAAGATCCCTATATAAGAGCTAAGAAAGAATCTTCTTAATAATAATAAGCTAGTCTTATTAACTTATATTAGACGCTTTAGCTATAGAGCTTATGTCTATAACTAATATATTTCTAAATTATACAAATTCTAAGCTAGAGTACTACTTAGTTAGTATATTAGCATATAGAATAACTTAACAACTAATTACCTTATCTAGATACTCTATTAGTATTATGCTTAGTAAGCCTAGAAGGGAAAGATTATTATATTACCCTATATAACATTTAATAAGAACATAGTCTATAAAGACTAGGTAACATAAGTTATTAAATAGCTATATATCCTATAGGTATAACAACCTAAAGCTTTATAGCTTTAGGGGGAGTAGACATTTAGTAGTAATTATAATTAAGGCTATAGCTATAACTAACTACCCTTTAGTTATAAGAATCTATAAACCACTTAGGCTAAATAACCTTAAGTTAAACAACTAACATCTAACTACCCTTCTATCCCTAGATATAAATAATAATTATCTACCCCTATTAAAGAACAGAAGGAGTAACACTAACATCCTAAACTAAATCCTTAACCTATTAATAAATAGGGGAAGTAACTTAATGTTACTAATTATAAAGGTAAAGACCTTATAATACTACTACCTAAAGTTATTAGTAAACTACATTTAACCTTTAATTCTATAGTTAATGTTAATTAACTACTAATGTATATATAGAATAAGAATGTTAACTTCCTTGTTATACTATTTAATATATAACCTCTAACTAGTAAAAGGAAGAGATCTCTCTTACTATAAGAAACTATTAGTAGGTCCCTTAGAACATATTACTAGATTAATTATAAGAAACTTAACAATAGCAAGATTATTAGATCTACAGCTGTTAATTTTAAGCTAGACCTATAAATAGTAAGAGATGTACTGTCCTCTCCTAAAGGTTATTACTAGCAAGCTATAATAGAGGTAGAGTAGAAGGCTCTAACTAACTCTAAAACCTTTTTAATTATTAAAAAATCTTAGGCACTAAGAGGTGTTAGACTAATAATAGGTAAATAGGTCTTTAAGACTAAGAGGCTTGCTAATAGTAAAGTTAAAAGATATAAGGCTCGTTAGACTATAAGAGGCTTTACTTAAAGAGTAGGTATTAACTTTATTAGAACCTTTATACTAATACTAAGAGCTAAAACTAGGAGAGTAATCCTTATATATGCTCTTTATTATAACTAGGTTATTATAACAGTAGATATAGTTACTATATTCCTTAGACTAGACATTAATATTAAGAACTATATCTCCTACCTAGAAGGCGTACTAATTCCTAGTAAACAGGACAAGCTTATTGTTCTTATAAAGGGCTTATATAGGCTTAAGTAAGCTACTGCCCTCTAGTATAACGCTGTAGTTAAGGCACTTCTATTACTTAGTTTTATTAGATTCTATAGTAATGCTTATCTCTTTATTAACAAGTATTATATAGTTCTTATATATGTTAATAACTTTAGGATTATTACTACTAGGTAGAAGTATATAGATAAGCTAGTTAAAGATCTTTATCTTAAGTTTCTAATGAAGATTGTAAACTTAAACCTCTTCCTTAGTGTTTAACTTTATAGAACTAAGAACTTAATTAAGATTAAGCAATTACACTACTTAAAGGAGAAGCTTAAAGGTTATAATCTTTACTAAGTAAGAACTATAAAGCATCCTATTAATTAACTCTATAAACTAACTAATAGCTAAGTTAATACTTAGTACTATAAGACATTTAATAGAATTATTAGTAAATTGTAATATCTAGCTAACAACATAAGGCCTAATATTAGCTATGCTACTAATTACCTAGCTAGGTTCCTTTAGAATCTAACTATAGCTTATATAGTTATAGCTAAGTAGATCTAGAGGTATATTAATAGGACTATTATAAAGGGCCTTACCTTTAAGAAGACTAATAGACTATTAGTTAATATAATTAAGGCCTACTCTAACTTAGACTTTGCTAGAGATAGATTAACTATAAGATCTATATCTAGCACTATTATTTATATACTTAGTGCACTAGTTATTTAGAAGTTAAGGCTATAGAAGATTATTATGTTATTAAGTACTAAGGCTAAATACCTTACCCTTACTAAGACCTATAGAGAGATTAATTAGTTAAGAAATCTTATTATTAAACTTAGGCTACTTACTAATATTTACCTTAGCCTAACTATAGTCTTTATTAATAACAAGTTAGCTATTAAACTTATAAGAGATTATACTAATTTAAGGAGATCTAAGTATATTAATTTAAGGAATTATTACTATAGAGAGTAGCATAAACTTAGAGTAATTAAGCTTAAGTATATTAATATAACTTAGTAATTAGCTAATGCACTTATAAAGCCTAAGTCTCCTAATAAGATTCTTAATTGATTAGTAAAGGCTAATTACTTAGTGTATATCTATACTATACACTTATTTGGATTTTATATATATTATTATTTTAAGCATGTTATTTATGCTACTACTACTTATTAAGCTATCTTATTTGTCTAAAGCTTAAAGTAAATTGTTTTATTATTAAGAAGAGAGAAAGAAAAAGCTATTATAACTCTATTACTAGCTACTTATGCCTAAGCTATATCTACTACTTAGTACTATTATTACCTTTAATAACCCCTACCTATCCTCTACCTCTAATTACTTCTTTATAGAAGAAGAACCCCTTCCCTTATTACTACTAGTAGACCTTATAGAAGTGTTAGATCTAGACCTACTATGCCTTGTTAGTGCTAGGCCTAGTATAAAGGTATAAATAGGAGAAAGCTAACTAGAGTAGCTAGTAGCTATAATCCTTATAAGCTCTACTATATAGTTTATTACTATAGTAGCTAAGTTATAAACCTTAGTAGCGGTTAGGTTAGTAGGATCTATAAAGTTTATAGGGACTACTATAAAGTAGCGAGAGTTAGTATAAGTTATCGAGGTGTTAACTATACCTAATAATACCCCTAGTATATAGGCCCTTAGTAAGAACCTCTAAGGCAAAGTACTACTAAAAGAGATAGACCTTAGGAGCTCTATTAGTAGATATGTTAGGCTATATAGAATAGGCTAGGTAATAACTCTTAAGCTACTTAAGGTCCTTATAGGTTTAGGAGAGCTAATAGGCCTTAGAGTTAGAGTATAGTTAGCTAAGGAACATCTAGCATATTAGTTGCTATAAGCATAGCAAGTATAGGCCTTATTAAGCTAACTAGGCAAAGTAATATACTTACTAAACTTGCTACCCTTACTCTTACTCTAATTATTACTAGAGTTAGATCCTTAACACTTAGTATAGCGATTAGTACTATAGTAGACTACTCTACTAGTAGCACTAGAAGCTATTAAAGTAGTAGAGTAGTTAGTAGATCTAGTAAGGTTAACTTGCTTAGTTAGATCCTTAACTAGAATAGGATTAGTAACTACTAGGTGTACACTACGAGTACTAAAGGCCTAGACTACTATAGACCTCTAGATAGGATATAAGTTAGTATAGTTATAATAACTAATTATCCTAAGCCTAAGGAGAGCATTCTAGATTATGTCGGCTAACTATTAAGTTAAAGTCTAAGTTAATTAGGCTATTAATGTTAGCTTATGCTATTAATGCTTTATAGCTACTTACTAAGAGTATTAAGACAAGTAATTAGTCTTATAGTAGTATTATAATTAACATTAGAAGTACTAGGCAACCTTAATAGAGGATTTCTCTTCTTGCTACTACCTCTACTACCTAGTAGACTACTTAGAGCACTAGCACTAGTAGTAATGCTACTAATGCCTAGCTGTTACTACACTATAGCGCTTATATTATAAGTGTTATTAATGTAGTATAGTAAGAAGGTAAAAGTATTATATAAAAGAAAAGGCTACTACTATAAGTGTAATAAAGGAAAGAGAAATTATAAAGAGGCTAGTTAGATACTTATATCTCTTTAATTAAGACTTATAAGCTAGTCTATTTATATAAACAATAGCTGCCTAGCTATTGTTAATAGTTACTATTGTTGCTAGTAATTATAAGCTAAACTAATAGTAAATTCTTACTAATGATTAGCTAACACTAATAATTATAAGCAATTATAAAGAGATAAAGTAATAAGCTAATTACTTTACTTACATATAATAGAATAGTTCTCTAGCTTTAGTAATCTATACTAGAGAGGGAGTATTATAATAGAAGGCTAGTATAGCTTCTCTAGTACTAAAGAACTAGTACTAATAAGTTAGCACACGTATAGTAGATAAATTAGTTATTATAACTCTCTAAATGAAATACACGTCTCTCGATTCGATTTGCTAGTTACAATAGCAAGGACTTACGTTATA
Organism: Elsinoe ampelina; assembly: GCA_005959805.1. NCBI lineage: Eukaryota > Fungi > Ascomycota > Dothideomycetes > Myriangiales > Elsinoaceae > Elsinoe > Elsinoe ampelina. The sequence goes on from SMYM01000013.1 coordinate 170,639, forward strand.
TAGTCGTTTTAAGTTTAACTAAGCTACCCCGGGCTTAGTAGTACTCTTTACCGACTTCTACTTACTAAAATTAGCTAGCTAGAGGTCTAGAGAGAATATAGATGTTATAAACCGTCTAAACATAGCCTACGCTAGTAGTCTAAGCTAAGCTAGGAACGAGGTAGTTCTACTTCTATAGTAGTATAGTACTAAGGTAAGAGTCGGAGAAGGTATATCTTATAGATAATAAAGTATAATTAGATAGTATTATAAAGGCTAGCCTTAGCAATACTAGTGTTCGCTATCTAGACGAGGTTAACTATAGTACTTATATAAGGTAAAGACTGTTTCTATATATATATATTCTCTATTACGTTCTCTATATACTCTATATACTCCGTAGCGAGAGTCGGGAGTAACATAGAGTATACGTCCGCTAGTAACCTACGTGCTCTATAGTTTTAGAGGTAGAGCCGCTAGAGAAGATAGAGAACCGGGTAAATGTCGGGCTAGGTTACGTAATAATCTTAGTAGCTTAATTAGTTCTAACGTCTCTATATTCTAGCTATCCTACTAGTTTATAATATTACTCTCCTTCTTTAATTAAGTTATTCTAACGAGTAAGTATTCTTTCTTGTCCTTATGCGCTATATACTAAATATATCTCCTATTTGTTAAAGGTATAGCGAATCTAGTATATCTATACGAAAGAATCTCTTAAAGTTTATTAAACTATTCGGAACTAATATACTATAGGCTTATTCTCGTTATAAATCGAAGGAGCTAGACTATAAGGTCTATGTTTAGTTAGGTATCTATAGCTAGTGTATCGTAAGTAACTACTTAAGTTATAATATTTAAGTAACAAAATCGAAATAGTAGTATCTTTAGTCTAAGTATATTCGTTTACGAAAGGAATTAGTTATAGCTAAGGCTACTAGAAGAGAAGCTAAAGAAGCTTATAAAAAGGCAAAAGAGGCTTATTAAAGAGCTATAGGCAATAAGCTTCGCCTATGCGAAGAGATATAAAAGTTAGAGGATAAGGTAGAGAAAGTAATCTCTCTAGAAAAGACTCGTATTCGAGTCTTAGAGTAGGAGGAAATACTATTGTTAGTGGATCCTGTCCTACTATAGGACTAGTAGTTATTTATACCTAACTCTAATTAGAGTTCCTTACTTAGTAACGATTAAGGTACTTCTATTAGTTAAGTAATTTTCCTTAGACATTCTCGTTTTTGTTTAGTATTTAGAGTACTAGGTCTATCTAGTTAGTTTACTTAGGATAGGTTCTTAATCTAGTAATTTAGAATTACTTACGAGGTAAGGTACTTCTCTAGTTCCTATATTACTTTACTATACTAATGTCCCTTCTAGTAAATAAGATAGTAGCGTTTTCCTTTTATAAGTTTATAACGTAAAACTCTTTCTATCTTATACTATAGCTTCTATGTTTCTTCCTCTAGTTCGATAGATCTAGGTATAGTATTCTATAGTGCTTTCTCTAGTAGTAATATATAAAAGACTAGATAAATTCTTATATATCTTAGTAGTTCTAGTTTATATACGTTCTTGTTTTTCTTTTCTAGGATCTTAAAGAGTCCTAGTTTAGTGTAGTTAAGTTTCTTACTCGGTCGTTTCGTTTTAATGTTTTTACTAAGGAGGTAAACTTTCTCTCCCTTCTATAGAATTAGTTCTATAATTCTCTTCTAGTTAGTAAACTCTACTATTCTTTGTAATATAAATGCTATATTATAGTATAGCTAGTTATATAGTTTCTTAATATTAGCTACTAGTATGTTAGTATTCTTAGATACTAGCTTAATTCTAAGTATGTTATAGTATAGATCTAGGTATATTCTATAGTTTGCATAGAATAGTAAAATTCTATTTACTAACTTTCTATTATTAATAGCGAGCTCTACGAGTAGTAATAGCATTACCTATAAGTCTTGCTTATAGTTTAGATAGTATCGTAGGTACTACTCTAGTACTTAATTTGCCTATTTAGTTTATTTGTCCGTTTATAGGTAAAAGGAGGTTAATAGCTTATATTTAACTCCTAGTAGGTCTATAAATAATTACTAGAATTGTAATGTAAATAGCTTATCCCTATTAGTTATTAAGTCTCGTAGTACTCTATATTATAAAACAATTATTTAGAGGAAAGTAAAGGCTATATCCTCGGTAGTTGCTATTGTCTTATATAGGACAAAGTAGTAATACTTTGTAAATCTATCTACTAGAACTAGAATACTATTGTACTTTACACCTATAAGAGGTTCTTCTAATAGTAGTAGAGGTTCTATAAAGTCTATCGTAACTAATTACTATAGTTTATCTAGTAGTAGTAAGAGTTATAGTAGGCTATATAGTCTATATTAAGAGTGCTTAGACTTATAGTATATATCGTAGGTAGCGATATACGTCTTAACATCGTTTTAGAGTTCTTTCTAGAGGTAGTTTTATATAATAAGTTCAATAGTCTTATTAATTCTACTATGTCCCGCCGTTAGATTATTATAGTGTATTTAAATAACTTCTTTCTTCCGTTCTTACGTAAGCTCCTAGGTAAGGCTATATAACTACTCTACCTTCGGGTGCTTATAGACTAGAGCGCTATCCTACTACTTTAGTATAGAGGCCTCTATTATTGTTATATTTTTTAAGTAATCCGGCTAGTAGCTAAGAGCGTCTACTTTACTATTCTCTAATCCCTTAATATAGTAGATCTAGAAGTTGTAGCTTATAAATGTTTCTAACTATCGAACCTGTTGTCTATTAAGAACCTTAGTTATTGTCTAATATAGAAGGTTCTTATAGTCGGTATAGACTTATATAGGTAAGGTTATTCCTTCTAGGTATACTTTCTATTTATAGAACACTTCTATAATCGCGAGTAATTCCTTATCGTATATGTCGTAGTTAAGTTTAAGTCTAGTTATTTTTCGTAAGTAGTATATAATTAAGTAGCGTTGTTCTTCTATGCTCTTCTATACTAGATACGCTTCTATTGCAAAGTCCGAGACATCTATTTCTAGTAGTACTTATTAGTCTAGGTCAAAGAGTACTAGGATAGGTACTATTATAAGTCTAAGCTTTAGCTTCTTAAAGGCCTACCTATATCTCTTGTTAAAGACAAAGCTAGTTTCCTTTTTCGTAAGGTTAGATATTAGCGTAGCTACCTTAGAGAATTCTTTAATAAACTTATAGTAGTAGTTAAAGAACTCTAGTAGCGCTTAAACCTTCTTAACTATCGTAGGTTCCGGCTAGTCGTTTACTAACTCGATCTTCTTTAGATTAGGTCTAATACTATTAGTAGATATAATATAGTCTAGAAATTGTATCTTATATTTATAGAACTTATACTTAGAGAGTTTTACTAGTAGGTCTTTTTCTTTTAGTTTCTATAGCACTTTATAAACATGTCCTATATATTTGTTATACGTCTTTAAGAAGATAATAATATTATCTAAATATACCGAGACAAAATCGTTAAGGTATTCTTATAGAGTGTTATTAATTAACTCTTAGAAGGTTATAGGAGTATTAGTTAACCTAAAGAGTATAACGAGGTACTTATATAGACTCTATCGCGTCCTAAAAGCCGTCTTCTACTCCTTGCCCTCCTTTATTTATACTTAATAATAGGCGTCTCTAATGTTAATTATAGTGAACTATTTAGCTCTAAGTAGTCGGTCTTAAAGTTTGTCAATTCTTAGTAGGGGATAGCGATTCTTCCTAGTAAGTGTATTAAGTTTCTAGTAATTAATATATATTTGTAACGTTCTATCCTTTTTTAGTATAAAAAGTACTCCGTACGTAATAGATAATTTTAATAGTCGTATAAATCCTTTAAGTAAGTACTTATCGATGTAGTTCTTAAGGACATTCTTCTCTTATTTCGACAGTGGTATAAGACCTTAATAGTGTGTCGGGGATTTACCTTCTTTAAAAGGTATTTCGTAATTCTATAGTTTATATTAGGGCAAGGCTATAATACCTTCTCTTTCTTTAAATAAGTCCTCGAAGTCTTTATATTCCGGCGGAAGTGCTTAATTACTTACGCTAGCGATAGCTCTAACTATTAGTTATACCTATACTATTCTTATAGTTAGTATCTATAGAGCTAATTATACTCCCTACGTCCTATAATTATACTTAGGGAATTCGAGTGTTTCTTTAATCTAGTCTACGTCTAGATTATATTATTAAAGCTAGTCTATACTAAGTACTATATCGTACTACATGTTAACTATATTAATTAATTATTTTTCCGTGTGTATTTCGATTTAGATTATAACGTTTTATAGTTCCTAAGTAACTTTCCTATTCTTCTCTATAGGGGTTTTATCCGCTATAGTAAGTAGGTAAGGTAACTCCTTCTAGTGTTAATAAGGTTTAAGCTAATTAGTAACTGTTATAGAGACGTAGCTATAGTTAGCTCCTAAATCTATTATTACTCTTACCTTACTCCCTTATATTTTAACTTCTAGTATAAAGTAGTTTAATATATAGATCTTTATTATATTAAGGCTTTAGCTAGTGTTATTGTCTTACCTTATTAGGTAATAACTAGCTAGTTTTTTGTTATTGTAGCTCCTTAGATAAGTAGCTAATCCCTTTCTATACGTATCTACTATTAGTACTATATTTATTAGGTAAGTTATGTTTTGTTACTATTTAATATAGTAAGGTAAACTTCTAGCGCCTAAGTCCCTTAGTAACTATAAAGTCCGATAATTCTCTACTAGTCGCACTAAGTAGTATTATACACCTATATAGGTATAACTATTCCTTCTAGGTATAGCTAGGCGTTAGTATTAAAGACAAAAACAAGTTATATAGATTTATCTTATTACGTCCTATTCTAGTAGTAGGTGTATATTATTATATAATTCCTCTATATCCCTATAAGGTATACTTTAAGTCGTCTACTCGATAGTAGTACGTCGTTGTTGTTGTTATTAAATAAGTTCTTATCCGTGTTATTATATCGTAGTTGTTTAGTATATTCTTTGTTATATTTCTCTTCGTCGCTGCTACCTCTAGTATAGTTATAGTTAGTAAGGCTATACTAAGTATATTCTTTTACTTAGCTATAGGGAATAGTACTACCTATCTTAATTACTAAGAAGTCTATAGTGTATTTAAGACTAATAGCGTCTTCTCTAAGTACATTATATAAGTAAATAGTATAGTACTATTTGTAATTTAGATTTATACATTTCTAGAGTAACATATAATACGCCTTTTCTTATAGTTCGCTATAAGAGCTAAAGGTAAGGCTACTATATTGTTGCGTAGTACTTACGTCCTAATACTTTATCTCGATAATCGTATATTAGTAATTGTCGCTAACTACCTTCTAAGGTTAGTTAATATTACTACTAATTATAGAGAGCCTTTCTAGGTTAAGCCTCTAGTCTAGCTATTTTGTTAGTTGTCTACGCTTAGATAGCTTATATAGGAACTAACTAGATCCCTACTTGTCTAATAAGTAAATATAATAAGAGTTATTATAATATACTATCTATAATAGCGTCGCGTTTTAGCTTTGTTATTCGCTATTAATTATAGAGATATTAAGCGTAACATCCAGAGAGGATTCTATTACCTCTCGAGTCGTCGTAGACCTCTTCTATGTTTCCTTACCTATACTAAAGGTCGTTAGGTCTTCTATAGTAGTATTAGCCTTTTTTTCTACTAGCCTAGTAACTATTATATATAATTCATCGGCTAGCGCCTCTTATTAGTAGTCCCTAGCCCGATGCTTAGGTCTTTTACACTTAAAATATAAGTTATCTCGTTTATACTTCTCTCTCTCTTTTCTACTAAGGAACTTTCCTCTACGACTATAGCCTCGTACCTATAAGGAGCAGCCTTCGTATATAGTATTAAGTTCTATAGAGTCTCTATAGTTTCGGGAGAAATACATATATCTAGTATTTACCTTATATCCTCTATAACGTTCTATACGTCGTTATAAAGTCTATTATCGATAGTAATCGTAGTATCTACTAGTTCCTAAAGGCTATTAGGCAGCTCGAGTATTATTTAGTCTTTAACTAAGTTACTTAGTCCTTAATAGAATACTAAGTGTTTAGTACTATTGTCCTAGTCTAGGTGTATTACGAGTTATTAGAACTAGGAATAGTACTAAGCTATAGACCTACGTTGTTATAATTGTTAGATCTTTGTCGTAGTAACGTGTTCCTTGTTAGATACGTTAAAGACTTACTTAATCTTTGCCTAGAAGATACTAAAGCTCTTAAAGATAGCCTTTGTATCTAGGCCTAGTTATCTATCTAGGTAGCTACTTATATAAGGCTCGAACTACCCGAAGGTAGCGCCCTTAAGGTATATCTCGGTATAGAGGACCTTTACTATGTCGTTGCTATACTTATCTCTCTCTAGAGCGAAGAAGGCTTTAAGTTAAATAAGGAAGCGCCTTAAGTAGACGTAGTTCCTATAGAAGAGTTCTACCTCTAACTTAGGCCTACTCTGTCCTTCTATACTAAAAGACCTTCTATATTCGCCCGAGGTTAAACTAGTAGTAGATATATCGTTAATAGTAAGCTTTCCTAGCTTACTAGTAATCGAAGATACTAATAGTAACTTAGAGCGAGAGTTACTTATTAACCTCGTAGCGTACTATACTATAGTAAGGGTAGTTAAAATATTACGAACTGTCTAAATATAGCCTACGCTAGTAGTCTAAGCTAAGCTAGGAACGAGGTAGTTCTACTTCTATAGTAGTATAGTACTAAGGTAAGAGTTAGAGAAGGTATGTCTTATAGATAATAAAGTACAATTAGATAGTATTATAAAGGCTAGCCTTAGCAATACTAGTGTTCGCTATCTAGATAAGGTTAACTATAGTACTTATATAAGGTAAGGACTATTCCTATATATATATGTTCTCTATTACGTTCTCTATATGCTCTATATGCTCCGTAGCGAGAGTTAAGAGCAATATAGAGTACACGTCCGCTAGTAACCTATGTGCTTTATAGTTTTAGGGGTAGAGCCGCTAGAGAAGATAGAGAACTAGGTAAACGTTAGGCTAGGTCACGTAATAATCTTAGTAGCTTAATTAGTCCTAACGTCCTTACATTCTAGCTGTCCTACTAGTTCGTAACAATAGAGTCGAATAGCTTAATAACGCTATCTATTTAAATGAAATTAAAGCTAAAAAAAGGTATAATAGACTAGTTAGTATACACTAACGTTACTAAATTATAGCTCGTAAGTATCCTTCTTCTATAACTAACTATTGCTCTAGCTATATAAAGAAACCTTTAAGGGTAGTATAGAAGGCAATTATAATATCCTCTACTTCTCTATTATTGCTGCTAGTCTCTTCTTCTTTAAGGCACTTCTTAAGCTTATTAGAGGAGGTACTAGATAACCTTTATTATAGTTTAACTATCTAGCTAAAGAGCTATATACTAGCGCTAGCGTAAGTAGTACCTTATCTAGAGGTTATATCTACTAACCTAGCTCTTTAGAGGCTTATAGAGTAAGCTATAAACTAAGTTATACTACCTTTATAAGCTAGATCTTAGTAGCTGTCTCTTTAATTAAGGTTTCTAACACTTGTACTAGACTAGCTAAGGTAGTTAATTAAGTCGGATATAGCACCGGAGAAAGAGCTAGATATATAGGTAATAGAGGTACTATAGTCGTTATAAGTGCTAGAGTTACTAGAGACCGATTCTAGCGACTTAGATACGCTCTATCTTAGTTAGATAGTAGAGGTAAGGCTAGTAGTAAAGCTTAGAAGTAAGACTCTATACTATAACGAGTATATGTTTAGCTAGCTAAGTAATCTATTATAGTTAGTACTAGCTAATTAGGCAGTAGAGAAGAGTAGTCTTATTACTTAAGCTATACTCGAGCTACTTTTACTTAATTACGCTACTACCTATAAGTGTCTTAGTATATAGTAGCTATTTAGAGTAGCAATATTAGAGCTAGCTAAGATATAGAGGCTAGTTAATAAGCTCGAAGATTAGCTTACTAAGGATTACTAGTAGCTTAGGCTTAGCCTTACTACTAAGATAAAGAAGGTACTAATAGCTATAAACTCTATAGCAAATTTAAGAGTTATATAACTACCTTTAACTATACTAGTTCTAAGCTCTTTAATAGGTCTACTACTACTGCCTTTATAGTAATCCTCTCTTAGATCGATACTAGTAAGGACAGTATAGACTCTAGTAGCTAGTATAATACTACTATCTTCGTAGGTAGTATAGCTAGCACTACTATTATAAGGTTAAGGCTCGGCGACGAGCTAATTACGTAGTACACTCGAGGGCGTAAATAGTAATAAGAAGCCTCTATTAGAGTCGGTATAGACTTGTACTAATTGTAATTACTATAACTATAAGAGGTTATACTAGCGTACGTTAACTAGTAAGTACTACTAGATTATAATAGAGAATAAGTATACCTAGGCTACTACTATTCGCAATAGTAAAGCTACTATTAATCGTCCTCCTATAGGCCTTATATTAAGCCTTAATCGCTTAAAGGCCTTAAGGAGTATTAAAAGCGCTTTACTAACACTACCGATACTAACGCCTTTAGCATCTTTAGTGCCTTTTATACTCCCTCTAACACCTATTAACTATATTAATATTATAAACTCGATTGCTTCTTACTAGCTATAGTAGCGCTTAGGGCCTATAAACGACTTAAGATCCTTACTTATTACCTCTAAGGCCGACCCTTATAAAGTTTTAACTAAATTCTTTAAGTAGATAAAGAGAAAGAGAAGCTTTAAAAGAGATATTTAGGTACTAGATTAGGTTAAATTTAAGCTAAAGAAGGAGAATTATAACCTCGATAGTGTAAGAGGTATATACTCGAATAGGTAAAGAGATACCTAGGCCTTTAATAAAGGCCTTCTATACTAGATTTAAAGCTAAATTAGCCCTTTTAAGCGCTAGTATTACTCTAAGATAGTTACACGAGCTAGATCGAATTAAGCGAGTTAGATACCTTACTATCTCGGCGGTCGAAATAGGTACTTTTACCTAGTTTATAGTAGCTAATATAAATACTAATTTACGTAGCGTAATAGACAATTTAACTAGCTCGGCGGCCGAGATAGATATTAATCTAGTTTAGCTGCCGAACTAGACTTAGTTTATTTAACTCGGAGTAGTATACGTATAGTATAGAGTAGTTATAGTAGTAGTAAAGAGTTTTTACTAGGTCTTAGTATTAAACTTATTTAACATAAGTAATTTCTTATATACTAAATAGATCCCCTATAACCTTATACTATATCTATAGCTCTTAAAGTGCGCTTTAGCGTATAGTCCGCTATACGAGTTAATAGCTAGCTCTAAGAAATTAGCGTATTTCTCGTACCTAGCGACTAGATTATAGTATTACTTTACCTACGCCTTTAGCACCGAGAAGGATTACTTAATAGAATTAAAATCTAGCGAATAGGGCGGTAGGTATTTAAGGTAACTTCTATACTCTTATACTAGCTCCTTTACCTTATCGCTCCGGTAGATTAAAGCATTATCTATAACGAAGATTATACTAGCTAGAAGCTCTAGTATTATTATATCTATTAGCTAGCTAATAAAGATCTTACTAGTAATTAATCTATAGTAGATTAAGGTACTAGAGAGATAGCTATTAATAGTAATAGCTAGTAACACGCTTTACCTCTTACTATGCTACTTTAGCTAGATATCTATATACTTCTTACTAACGGGCGCCTACTTATACCTCCTCTACGCTATATACTTATTATAAGCCGACTCGTTAATATAAATAATTCTATCGACCGGCTAAAGCATACACCTTCGAGTCTAATTCGCCCTAAGTATTATATCTCTTTTAGCCGCTACCTTCTTAGCTACCTTTTAAGACTATTACCGGCGCTAGATTATGTACTAGATTATACTTAAGTATACCTAGCAATTATATACCTCCCTTAAGAAGGCTTAAACTTCGTTAAGATAAGTAGTAGAGATATTATTTAGGTAGGCTATTACCTCCTTAGATAGGTTAGCATAGAAAGAGCTTAGCTATAAAGGACTTATATCTTCTAAGAAAGAGGTAAGAGTATAAGGGCGTAGTATATAAGCTTTAATAGGAGGATAAGGAGTGCTAAAGAACTCGAGGGATAGTCGAATTTAGCGGATTATAGCTCTAGCTACCTTAGTAGTAGTATAAATAGCACAGTTAGTATACTCTTTAGCGAGTAAGAACTATACGTCTGCTAGTTTCAATTTGGCTATCCAATGATTAACTATGACAGTAATAACCTAATTAGAGCGGTATAGCGACTATTACACCTTTTTTCAGCTTCAATTTATCGGTATTCTCTATGGACTTCTAGCCAGCCAAATTTGATAACGAGAGGTCGACGCGGAGTATAACACGCCAAGCCCGGGGTGGCTCGGTTGAACTCAAAACGACTGTATCACAAAAAGTTCTCGCTACAAACACAGCTATGTAATAAGCCAGATCTATCATTCACTTTTGAAGCCCTTGCTCCAACCATGCTGTCTGACCAAGGAATCTTACCTCGATCACGACTTGAACATACCATGTACACTAATGTGGCGTCCGCAGAACGCCCATCGCTGTTCACCTCCCCACAAGCACCGTTTTTGTTGCCGGTTCCCATCACGGGGCCATCCTCCCTCAATCAAGCGGGATACCTTCATACTCTGCGTAACCCAATGCCAAATTCATGTTCTGCAGGCACTGGGTCGCAGCACCCTTCAACAGATTGTCAATTGTGACATTGATGACTGCTCGCTTGCCTCCACTGTGCACAGCGAAAGATCCAATCTGCACGTGGTGCTTGCCTGCAATCTGCTTTACCAGGGGTGCTTCACCTGTAATTTTGACTAGCTTCTCGCCGGCGTATCTGTCCTGGTAGAGTTGGCGTACGTCTCGGGAGGCCATCTTTTCGGCTAGTGGTAGAGAGATGGTGTGATGAATACCCGCAAACCACACTGCCACGTGAGGGATGAAAGCCACTTCGCGATCCAGCTGAGCTGAAATTTCTCGCTCATGAATGTGATCGGTAAGACTGTACGGGATGAGATTGTCCGTAAGGTATTTCACATCGTTCTTTGGGCTCGGCTTGGTGCCTGCGCCTGAGTATCCGGAGACGCCAAAGACTGTAGGATTTGCCGGGGAAGGGGCGAGGTGAGGAAGAAGAGGCGCGATGCCGAGCTGAGCAGCCGTGGCATAACAGCCAGGGTTGCTGATACGCTTGGCTCCAGCAATACTGCTACGCTTGACAAGTTCAGGCAGACCGTAGGTCCAGCTCGAATCGAAACGGTAGTCCGCAGAAAGGTCGATGACAACACTGTCCTGATGGCTTGATTCGTTGATCGCATCAACATACGGCTTGCAGACACCATTGGGGAGGGCCATGACCCAGCAATCGACCGATCCCTTGTCAGCCATCTTGCGCACGTCGTCAGGACTCAAGTTTTCGTAGATGATCTCCCGCTTGGTGTAATCGGCTAGCTGCTTGCCTGCCAACTCTCGCGATGACACGTGCCGGAGATCCATGTTGGGGTGTCTGTTGATCAGCTCGATAAGAGCTTTCCCAGTATAGCCACGCGCACCGATGATGGCAATCTTGGAGGGATAGTCTTTCTCGCTGTTCTTGATGCCAAGAGGCGGGTTCGGGTTCGTCGAGGTAGCGTATGTGCGTCGGGATGGAACGAATGATCTGCTAGAATCAGATAGACTCCACTGTCTAGAGTGATGAAACTCACCTCGCCTTGTTAGTGCGCTGCCATGACTGCGAGCTTGGCCGAGCGGAAGTAGAGTAAGCGCGAGCTTGATTGAGCGTCTCACGGTGGGTCTGGATGCGCTGAGCACTCTCTCGGATCTTCACAGCTGCTGCTGCCGCCCTGTGAAGTTGGCTTTCAAGGTTGACATCGCCAAACATCTGTCTGCCGTTCTGTACAAACTCCGCCATGAGCTCTCTGACCTCTTCTGGAGACTCAATGCCGTACCAGAACAATACCTCACCATTTCGAGCAATGCTACCATCTGCTTTCTCCGAGAACCATGTCAGATTTTCATCATCCTGCTTCACAGTCCATGCGAGCTTGGAGAAGTCCCGCTTGAGACTTTGAAAGACGTTGTCGGCAATGTTTGTGAGCCAGCCACCACGTGTCATCGTCAATGTCGAAAGGTGAGCCAACGGAGTGGGTGAAGATCCTTGTGGTGGAAGAACAATAGCAAGTGCCTCCATAGCTTCGTCATAGTAAGCCTTGAATGTGCGGTCCTTCAAAGTGTCCAAGTATCGATCGACGACAGACATTGAGTCTAAGCCTTCTCGCTCGCGAACAAGGACTTGCTTGAGCTTTTGCAAGTCTTCAAACTCTTCGACCTTGGAAGCCTCGTACAGCTTGGTCCCACGACGAATCAAGGTTCCGGCACCACTGTGGGTAAATAATTCCTTCTCGAGGTTTTCCGGGTGGATGATGGCAACGCTGGAGGATCTTGGGAGGTGGTCGAGCAGGTCCTTGATGTCTCGAATCTTTGATCGTGTCCCGTGAATGACCCATTTCATGCCCATGTAGCGGTCGTATTCCTCGTCCAGGTTGATGGCCTCGATCAACTTGCCAGTCTCCTTGTTGTGCAAACCACCCTTCTCAGAAAGATAGACAATCTTCAGTGGCACGAGAGCCTTCGCAAGTTCGGCGGCCGCCTTATCGGCATTGACGTTCAGTACCTGGCCTTCTTCACTTTCCGCCATACATGTCAAGACAGGAATGTAGCCATCGGCGATTGCGTTCTTGATCGAAGCGGTATTGACCTTATCGACCTCGCCGACCAGCTTGAAGGTTTCATAGTCCTTGTACTTGGCTCCCAACACTCCTGACGTAATCGGTCTGGCTCTGACGCCCCATGATTCCAAAGCTTCGACAAGCTTCAAATTCTCTTCCAAGAATAGCTTGCGGGCTACTCCAAGCGTCTTTCCGTCTGTGATGCGAATGCCTTCGGAATATTGTGGTTCCACTCCCGCCTCTTCGAGCAATTTGTTCAACTGGGGTCCGGCGCCATGGATGATGACAGGGAAAAGACCCATCTGGTTGAGGTTGCGGAGAGACGCACATAGTACGTCAATGTAGTCTGTCAAGATGGCACCTCCAACTTTGATCACGGCGAATTGCTGAGACTCGACTGAAGTGAATTGGGCAAGGTACTGCTGGACCTCACGCTTGGAAGCGATATTGTTGAGTACATTAATGACGGCCGATCGGGCAGACGCATCCTCATGTCGCGATGAGAGTGCGGTAGCGTATGTTCTGCGTAAACATGTCGCGAGAAGGGCAGCACCAGCACGGAGTTGCTGAGGTCTGACCAGCCGGCGCAAAGACCGGAGGGCCGGCCTGGCCAGCATCTTGACGACTACCGTGACTGGGCAAGCGGCTGTCGGTATGTAATTGGTCTAAGGTTCTTCTCAAGCGCCTTCAGAGAATAGAGTGGAGAGTTCAATCGACAATGGTACGAAACGAAAAAGGTGTGACGAAAAGTGAAAGCAGAAATCGAGTCAAGGTAACGCCGCTATCGGCATGCAGGGCCAAGAAAGCCGACATCACCATCGCCGCGGACAAGCGAGCATCCTGGTTATTTTTATGTCCCACGTCTCGAAGAGACTGGCGAATTCGAAAGTGCGTATCGACGGAGATGGTAGCTTTATTCATATTTGCAGTTCCGAAACAGCCATGGGTCATAAATGAAAACCCGCCGTAATATTGCACTTTCGGGGGTGAACAAGTGGGGCTCTTGTTTGCTTGATATTCAACTCACCGGCAGCAACAAGCACATGTTCAATGCAATCGCCATCATCTTCTGTGTGCGAGTCGATGAAAGATACTGCCACTTCAATTGATCGCAAGCAGCATTTTTTGTCTCTCTTCCATGTTTCATCAATTGGTGTGAAATTGTCCTCGGATCGTCACCCGAACAATCGCCGAGCATCTTATCGATAAGATTATCCTCGGATCTTGCACTTCACGTCGCGTCGCGTCACGCGGTCTTTTACTCTATCCTACGAGAACATATTCACTCACTGGCAATTCTGCTCGCGCAACGTCACGATGCCAGGTCGGCTAAGCGGTCGAAAGCGCACTCACTCGCCAGACAGTGAGGATGAGGAGGGTGGATCACAAGCATCAGAAGAGCTAGGCTCGGCGTCCAAACGCCCACGCACAACCGCCTACCAGTCACACCAGGTCAGCAAGATATCGTCCCGACGCAACCAATACCTACTAATGCCGGGTGTAGTCACCATCTCGACCTGTACTTCCGAGCAGCTATCGCAATGATGCTCGTACCAGCCAAAACCATATTCCAACTCCGGAATTCCAGCCTGGATCCGTTCGCCGAGTAACTATGCGCAACTTTGTAACATATAAAGAAGCAGAGTTTCTGCCCGGACCGAGTCTGAACATGGTGATTGGTCCAAACGGCACTGGCAAAAGCACCCTCGTATGCGCCATCTGCTTGGGTCTGGGCTGGGAAACGAAGCATTTGGGACGCGCGAAAGATGTCGGCGAATTCATCAGACACGGCTGTGCAGAAGCACAGATCGAGATCGAGCTGGAACGCGATCCTCAACGACACGAAGACAATCAGATCATCAAGGCAGTCATCAAGAGGAAGGCCGACAGGAATGGCGACAAGACCGGGAAGACGACATTCTACCTCAATGGCCGTGAATCTCCTCGCAAACGTATCATCGAAGAGTGCAGATCTTTCGCTATACAGGTCGACAACCTCTGCCAATTCCTGCCTCAGGACCGCGTTGTGGAATTTGCTGCACTCAATCCGATCGAACTACTGGCGAAAACTTTGCAGGCAGCTGCCCCCGCGGAGGTTACAGACCAGCACGAACAGTTGAAAGAACTCCACGCTGACCAGGCCAAATTCGTTCAAGATCAACGCTCACATACTGAGAATCTCAGAAGCCTGGAGTCCCGCCACAGTGCCCAAAGAACAGATGTTGAGAGATTCCAAGAGCGCGCATCTTTGCAGAAGAAAATCGCGGCCCTAGACATGTTCAAGCCGTCTCTCGAATTCAAAGCTGCCCGCGCTTTGTGGGAGGAAGCCAAATCCCGCAAGCAAACCGCAAGAGATGAGATGACACAGCTTGAAGCTGAGGTGGCTCCTGCTTTGGAAACTCATAACCAGAAGCTCGCCTATGTTGAGCAAGTGAGGGTCGCCGCACAAAGTCGGAAACGTCTTGCGAACAAAGCAGAAGTAGACGCTGGCCGATATTTCCAGAAGCAGGAACAGTTCGCCACACAAATCAAGGACCTTCAGACTCAACAAGAGAACGAGTCCAAACGCGAAAAGGAGCTTCACCAAAGCTGCCAGCGGTTGCGTAATACCATCGGCGGCATCGAGGTCAAGATGCAGAATGCTCCTCCTGAATTCGATCCGCAGATATACAACGACAAGATCCGAGAACATGCGAGAGAGATCAATACCTTGGAGAACAAGATTGCGGAAGTCCAGGAGAAGCAAGGAGATATTGCCACTCAGATCGCGAATCGTCAAAGGCAAATTGCGAGTCTGGAGAGAGAAAAGGAGGCACTTCAATCGAAAGCAGGCAGACAGGAGAACAAGCTCAAGGGGTTGTCCCCTGACACGTTTAGAGCCTGGCAATGGGTTCAAAACCACCAGGATGCATTCAAAGATCAGGTGTATGGACCGCCGATGCTAACGTGTTCGGTGAAAGACCCTCGTTATGCTGACGCAGTTGAGAATGCGTTTGGGAAGAGCGATTTCGTCGCTTTCACAGTTACCAATGACGAAGACTTCCAGAAACTACAACGCGAATTGGCTGGCTCTCAGAAGCTGTCGGACATCTACATTCGGACTTCACGAACACCTCTGGCCTCATACCGACCCAGCGTTCCTCAAGAGCAACTGTCCAGCTTAGGCCTCGATGGCTACATTCTGGATCTACTTGAAGGACCTGAGCCGGTACTCGGCATGCTTTGCGACGGTCGAGCCATTCATCAAACAGCTTTCGCTAAGCGTCGCCTGTCCCCGGAACAGATTGATGGCATCCAGAAGACCGAGCTCGGCACTTTTGTTACTCCTGATGAGATCTATACTACCACTCGGCGACGGGAATATGGGGCTGCAGGCGTATCTACCCGCACACGCAAGACAAAGAAGGCGCAAGTCTTTAATGACGCTGCCATTGAAACGGGCGCCGAGAACGAGATCAAGAGAGCTATCCTTGAGCGCCGAGACGAGATTGCTACCCTCCAGGCTCAGCGAGGTAATAACGAGCAGGCTTTGAAGGACTTTAAGGAGAAAATGAAGGAAAATCAGAAGCAGCGAACTGAGGTCCAGACCCAGAAGGACCAGCTCCAATCTGCGGTTACTAAATTCAATGGTCTACCGACTCAGCTCGCCAACGAAAAGGAGAAGCTACAGGCCAAACGTGAGGAGCTTCAAGATCTGCGGGACAGGAAAAGAGAATTCGATGAACAGATTGGAGCAATTGTCATGAACAAAGGCAAAGAGACGATTCAATATGTCATTCGAGTCGATGCTTTGCAGAAGATGCATGCGAAGCTCTTCGAGGCGGAGATCGTTCTCATTGAAGCAGAGTCGGACCTGCAGACTTTGGAAGAGAGGAACATTGAGGTCAATTCCAGGCTGGAACAGGTCAAAGCCAACGTCGAGCGCGCCAAAGAAGATGTGCAAGAAGCACGTACAAATGCTCAATACTGGCAGGGCAAATTCCGCGAGATGGAGGAGAGATTGACTGATGAGGATCGAGCATTTCACAGTGAAATCCCTGAAGGTCACACCGCCGAGGATTTGCAGAACGACATTGAGGGCCTGCAGGCTAGGCTTGAGTCTCTACATGAAGGCAACGCCAACGTTGTCAAAGAGTTCGAGGAACGTGCTCTGCGGATTGAGAAGACAAAGGAGAAGCTCGAACGCATCACCAGAGATCTGTCAATACTGGAAAGCAAGATCAGCGAAATTCGCACAGAATGGGAGCCAAAGGTTGATGCCTTGGTTTCGCAAATCAGCGATGCCTTTGGCGACAATTTCAACCGCATCGGCTGTGCTGGGCAGGTTGAGGTCAACAAGGCTGATGACTTTTCAGAGTGGTCAATCATGATCATGGTCAAATTCAGGCAAGTCGTCGCCAAATTCACGTTCATTACATGTATCTGACAAGATCCAGGGAGCACGAGCAGCTTTCGCCCCTAGATTCGCATCGCCAGTCCGGTGGTGAGAGAGCGGTGTCAACCATCTTCTATCTGATGTCGCTGCAGAGCCTTGCTCGCGCGCCCTTCCGCGTGGTTGATGAGATCAATCAGGGTATGGACCCGCGAAATGAGAGGTATGTTGACTCAACTTGATGCCAGAGGCTCAACTAACATGTCCAGACTCGTCCATGCTCGAATGGTCGACATTGCTTGTGCCGAACATACTTCTCAGTATTTTCTCATCACTCCAAAGCTCCTTCCAAACCTGAAGTACGATCCGCGCATGAAGATCCACTGCATCGCGAGTGGAGAGTACATGCCCAAAGACTTCAAGCAGTTGAACTTTCAGGATCTTGCAGGAAAAGCACTCGCTGCGCAGCGCAGGCTTTCAGGGATGCGAGGATGATGATCTGTATATAATATCAAGAGCACAACTTGTGGTCGCTGTATTTCTAGGCTACCTCCGTCGTATGAATCAATGGCTTGATAGAATTCAATCATGATGTCCGAAATATGCTCAATTTTGTTGACTTGTGTGTGGGGAGGAAAAAGGATTAATTACTGCCTAAACTACTAAAATGAGGTAGATTGTAACTACATAAATACTTAACCTAGTGTACTAAAAGATAGCTAAATTAAAAGAACTCCTTAATAGCAACAGATTAAGACAATAATTATCTAATTTGATTATAAATTAGTAAAATAGTAAGATAGTGTTTAGTTTAGCCTTAGGATAAACTAAATTAGAGTCTTCTTAGCTAATGCGAGATAGATACGAACTAGATTTAGTTAGGATCTAGTTTAGATTGGTCACGTGATCTCGGCATTATAGCCCGGGCTTCCGGCCGCTCTGCCCTTAATATTATATGTGCTTTATATACTAGCTTTTCTTCTTCTTCTTCTAAGTCTTAATATCTTAATAAATAGACATAATTAACCTCTTATCTTACTAGTTATAATTACTATATCGAGACTTTAAAACAACTATAACTAAGCAATAGAGCTATTAAATTATCTAGTTATTCTACTACTTATATAACTACTAATAACTACTACTTACGAAGAATTAAAGAATTAAAGAAGAAGCTATTATAACTATAGTTCCTATGTACACTATAATAGATCCTTACTACTACTATATAGGTTAATACTATAAATCTTAAAGATATAAGAAGAAGATAATAAGTTAAGTTATAGATAACTCTTAAAGGAAGTAGGCTACTAGCTAAAAATTTTAATATTCTCTTTATTATATATTAATGTTTTACACTGTTTTATTTACGACTAACTATACTAAGCATAGCTCGATCTAACTATAGCAACGAAGAGTACTACTAAAGTAAGCTACCTTAACCTATTCTTAATAATAATAATACTCTTATTTACTCTCTCTACTATAATCTTTTTACCCTCTCTAATACTATACTCCTTAAGAAGCTATAGAAAGAGTATAGTATATAGGCACTAAGAGACGTATTTAACTATATTAAGTCCTTCTATAATAAGTAGACTACATAGGTAGAAGGCGCTTATACTAATACTCTCTACTATTACTACGAGTTAGATACTACTTAGGCTTAGCTCGGCAACCTCTAATCCGAACTAGATATATCTTAGTTCTATGCCGATAGTATTACTACCTAAGCTACTCGCTACCTAGACAAAATCTAAGAGCTTAAGGCTAAGGTAAACTAACTAAGAAATAAGATAGAGTATAGTATACTAGCCCTTTCTATACGTAGCTCTACCTTATTAGAAAAGATACTAGACTCTACTATCTTTAGCATAGGTATACTAGAGTAGTTCGAGGTCTTTAAGCACTAGATAAGGAATAAGATATATACTAATATAGATTGTTTCTCTATAAGAGATACCTAGTTTACCTATCTATACTTATGCCTCTCTAGAGAAGCCTATACCCTTATTATAGACTTAGCTAGTAATAACGTTATTAGCGTTAAAGAGGTCTTTACTCTCCTAGCCTAGCGCTTTAAGGATCCTAACTATAGGGCTACTATATATACTTAGTTTACTAACCTCTTCTAATGTAATAGTATATTTAACTCCTTTATTAGTAAGTTTAATAAGTATGCCCTTTATACTAAGATTGCTAAAGAGGAGTAGCTATACTAGATCTATTAGAAGATATCTAATAAGCTACGTAATGCTCTAGTTAACTATAACACTAATAACCTTACTGCCTTTATTACTAAGGCCTATACTACCGACTATAACATCTAATAGAACAACCTTATTACTAAGCGTACTTAGGCTTTACGTTCTATACTAGCTATAAGCTACGCCGCTACTATACCTACTTATATACCTTATTTTACCTCTATGCCTATAGCTTTACCTACCTTCTACTCTATTGCCGGAGGTGCTTTATAGCCTTTCTATCTAGCTCTAGTACTTACCTGTTACACATGCGGCAAGCCTAGATATATCTCTACTAAGTATATAGCTAGCGCCTTAGAGAAGGCTACTTATACTACTATACGCCCTACGCGTATTAGCGCTATAAAAGAGATATAATAGCTCTAGAATTACTTAGCCGAATTAAGCAACTAAGTCGATACTAGTTCGGCTTATAAACTAGATCTAGTTTAGCCTTAGTTTAACCCTAAAATAGATTATAAGTCTACTAACCTATTAGGCTAGAGAAATAAGTAGCTAGAGGACAAGTTCTATTCTCTAGTAGAATAAGAGTAATTCGAGATAGATCTAGAGGTATATAGTTATTAAATAGCGTTATTAGCTACTATATCCCTACTATTATAACTCCTATTATAACTCCTATTACTATTTACGACCCTTATAACTACTCTTATACTATTACACTTTAAGCCTTTATCGATACTAGCGCGCTTATTAGCGCTATAGTTAATTATAACATTCTTAATAAGCTAAAGAGCTTTAGCTACCCTATAGCACTAGCTAGTCCTATTTAGCTTTAAGCCTATAATAGTGTTCTAATAGAGTAAGTTATATATAGTATTTCCCTTACTACTACTGTTTCTAGTAAGCTAAATAACCTTACTACCTTTTATATTATAGATATTAGCCGATTTAATATTATTCTTAGCCTTAGCTAGCTTAAGGCTAATAGAGCTACTATCGACTATAAGTATAGCCGAGTTATATATAAAGAAGAGTTTTCGCTAACAGTTGTTAAGTAGAAGCTACTATAGCTAATTAAAAGGCTAGAATCTAGATCTAAGCCTAGCTTAGATCTAGGAATCTAGCTTAGTAAAGCCGCCGCTCTAGTTTAGAACTAGTTTAGTTCTAGTCTAACTCGTAAACTAAGTTCTAGCTTAGCTACTAAGTTAGGACGAACTAGACTATATTAGCTACTAGCTCTTAGGTCGAACTTTAAGCTAAATTAGGGAGAGTTTAAGCTAATCTCCTATAGTACTTAGTTAATATATAAGTTCTCCTACGTACTTACCTACGTAAGTAACACTAAATAAGAAGAGCTAACTATCGCCTTTATTAGTATAGCTACCTTTATATTAGTAGCTAAATACTAAGAGAATAAGGTATTTATAATCTTAGTAAAGAATATTAAAGACTACTACTAGATAGCCTCTAAGCTAGAACTAGATTCTATAGTAGTTCTCCTAGAGGAGTTATAGAAGTTTACTAATATCTTCTCTAAAGAATAATCTAATATACTTCCTTAGTATCGGCCGGATTTTGACAACTATATTATACTTAAAGATAGTACTAAGCTACTATATATAGAGCCTTTACGCTACCTATTACTAGAAGAACTCGATATAGTAGAATAATTTATCTAAGAATATCTTAATAAAGGCTTTATTATACTAAGTTCCGCTAGCTATTCCTTACCTATTTTCTTTATTTATAAGCTAGATAGAGAACTTTATCTCTACGTTAACTACTATAGCCTTAATAAGGTAACTAAGTAAGACGTCTATCCTTTACCTCTTATTAAAGAAACACTTACGTGCATAAGTAAGGCTAAATAGTTTAGTAAGATTAATATCTATTAAGCCTTCTATTGCCTCTATAACTCTGTCGATAGTAAAGATCTTACTATATTCTCTATACGCATAAGTAACTTTAAGTAGCTAGTAATACTATTCGGCCTTACTAACGCCTCTATAGTATAGTAGAGATTTATAAATTATAACTTTATTAATATACTAGAGCGCTTCGTATTAATCTACCTCGATAATATTCTTATTTATACTAATAGCTCTCGCTAAGAGTATGCTAAGTATATTAAGCTAGTACTCTAAAGACTCTACGAATTAGGCCTAAATACTAATATTAAGAAGAGTAAGTTCTACCTAATAGAGATAAAGTATCTTAGTATTATTATTGGCCGAGATAGAGTTAAAATAGATCTAAAGAAGATAGAAGCTATATAAGCCTAGAAATAGCTAGCTTCTAGTAATACTACTTAGGTAAGAAGCTTTATTAGTTTCTATAGCTACTATCGCTACTTTATT
Organism: Elsinoe ampelina; assembly: GCA_005959805.1. NCBI lineage: Eukaryota > Fungi > Ascomycota > Dothideomycetes > Myriangiales > Elsinoaceae > Elsinoe > Elsinoe ampelina. The sequence goes on from SMYM01000013.1 coordinate 192,351, forward strand.
AAGGGATTTAGTACTATTACTAAGCTACTAAACGATCTTCTTAAGAAGGACACTACACTATAGAACAATAAGTATACTACTATATTTAACTATATAAAGTATACTATTATAAGTGTGCTTATCCTTACGTACTTTAATTACTTAAAGTAGATAGTCCTTAAGACTAACACCTCCGATACTACTACTACTAGAATTCTATTATAATATAATAAGTCTAACGTTCTCTAGCCTATTACCTTTTTTAGTAAATCTATAAATAAAGCTAAATATAACTATGCTATCTACGACAAGAAACTACTAGTAATTGTCTAAGCCTTTAAAAAATAAGCCTCTAAGCTTATAAGTACTTAATCTAATAAGGCTATCTACGTTCTTACTAACTACGTCACGAAAATCCTGGAGGTGGAAAGCTGGAACTGCTGGAACTACTGGATCTACGAAGTAGAACAGCACTATCGCGCCAGGAGATTCAGCAATTCCAGCGTTTCCACTCCTCGCCAGGCCTGCCGACCTTGTCGCGCATCTGTCTGAGAGCTAGTTCGTCTGCCGAAGTAGGTGATGCATGGGTAATTGTGGCCGTACGAAGTTCCATTTCACAGCTATGATATAGATTTCTAGATCGAACTACTTTGCAGTCCGAAGTAGATGTTCACGACAATTATACAAATTGGCAAGAAAAGCCTGTAACGCTCCACCGTCCACTGCCTCATGACTCGATTAACTTGATTATCCTGATGCTGCTTGTGTCCTTAACTGCCTCGCCTCCTCTGCTTCCTTGAGCTGTTCCTCCTCCCAGGTCGCATTCCACAGCATGTTGTATGTGTCGAAATCTGCCGTGTTGTTAATGAACATCAGCGAGGTCTCCTCGGTAACATCTTCGTCTACCGGTACTACATGTATAATCGAGTGTACTTGCGTCAGGGAGTACATGCGCCTACCTCTTAGCGTCCTACCTCTCCCTGCTACAGTTGACACCCAGGGCTTGATCACAGTCATGCCGTGCACGCGGTCAGCCTCGCCATCTCGATCAAACGGCAGAAACAGGTCTACAAGCACGCCGGTGTACTCTCGGCGGGTGATCATCCCCCCACCGCCATCGTCCTCCACGGTCAGTATATAGCGCAGCTTTGCCGGCAACTTACCATCGAAAGCTAGCACACCCCTCGTCTGCTCTTGCGAACTAGGTGTCGAGCTAGATTGCCACTCTTGAACCCAGAGCCAGTCATATCTCCGGTTCCCCGGTCGATTCTGCCAGTGCTCAGCGCAACGTAGAAAGATTTGCTCCTCGGCATCAGGATCGTCAGGATCGTCGCCGGACGGCCGGTGGGTACGTAAAGCTGTGTGCAGCTTTACTCGTAACGGTAAAGTCCAGTCCGAGTCTACTTCGAGGTGGTCTGACCCATCTAGATCGCTAGTTCGCAACCCTTGATCGCTTCGGCGGAAAGACTGACGGCACTCCCGTACGAAGACCGCGACTATCTGCGAAAGCCGCGGACCTCTCGGCATTACAATGAGTCTCTCCAGCTCACCAACCGTCCGCCACTGATCTCGGCCCACCAATGGCGTGGATAGGTCGGAACGGGCCCATCCGAATGCCACCTGTACATCGACGGCAGAAGTTACAGTGACAGGAGCCTCTAGAGCCTCCCTCTTGTCCGCTGGCGTCAATGTGCATGGCATGAGACTACCGTCGAAGGCTGATTTGATGCCGAGTAGACGACGGTTGTATGCCGTAACCTGGTCCTCCCAGCCGACCTTCTTGTTCGTCAATTTGAACGGGTTCTTGATGAATTTGACGTGGTTGTGCTCCGCGTGGTTGGAATCGAGGTTTGACGCTACACCGAAGCGTCGAATAGCCTGCACGAAATGTGTCATGGCGTGCCACTTCGGGAAGTTGAAATGGCCTACTTCGTCTCCAGTTCGACTGCGATATGGACGATAGATTTCCTTGTATTCGTTCAGACGGAAAAGAGCGAGATTCATATACCCTAGCGTGTCCTCGTCGTGGCTCTTGTACATTGCGAGCAGTATGAAGTCAACCAGAGCCCTCAGACAGCGTATGGCATCCTCCGCGTGGATTTCGGTCAGGAGAGGGACGAACACCGGTAGGATCTGACGGAGCAGGCTTTTTTGCTCCTTTCCGGTCCATTGTTTGACAGCAGAGAAGTGGACGAATCTTCGAAGGCCTGGATACGCTGGAATGCTGCCAAATCGCCGATCGATGATATCAAGCACACGTTCGGCGGAAGAGCGTTTGTGTCCTGTGACTCTGGCCTGCTCGGTGGCTAGCTTAAACCGGCGTGTCTCTAGGGCTGGCATCTTGTCTTGCAGCATCGCGGTTGTCCAACCGATGACATGCATCAGCACGCCTTTTAAGAGCTGATGGAGGATGTCCGGCACCATGGCCTCGTGGATATTGGTCCATTTGTGGCCCCACGCGAAGCAATCGACATCGTGCACCGAATCGGCAGTCGCTGTAGCGCCCTGCCGCTGCAGTTGGATCTGCCTCCGTGTCGACGCATGAGTGCGTAGTTCCGCCCTCGCCTCCAAGTCTTCCCTCAGTTCTGGCCTTATCAGGCAGCTTGAGCAATGGCGAAGCGACTTGACGCCGGTGATTTTGACCTGTTCAGCGTAGTCTGTCGTCACGGCAGCTATGATCGGGAAACATCTCCTGGTCCCTCCGTCCGAACAGACAATATCGACGCCTTCACCCCCAACAACTTGCTTGATCGGATCGAAGATCTTCTTCATGCATTCGTGATACACGACCGCCTTCTGCATTGCATCGCCATCCTTCACGATAGGTAGGAGTCCCACCAGAAGCCAGCCAGGCCGAGTATTGGCGTTGCGAATACGAGAAGGCACGTTCCCGATGGAGAGGTACACAGCGTGTGCGGCGAGATCTCCTTGATGATTGGTTACCTGCGTCTGATCGCTTGCAAGGATAAGGGGCACAATGGTGGCACCGTCGATGTTCACACGCTCTTGAGCTTCCCACCACCAGTCCCCCGATGCCAGGTCGTTGAAAATCCGCCGTGAGGGTTCGCCGTCGGCAGTCTCCGCGAAGGTTCGAAAAGGGCTGTATATCATGTCGTCCTTGAAGCCGCGGTGCTGGAGAAAGAAGCGTAGAGCATCCATGACGTCCATGTGGCGCAGAGTGTATTCCAATGTCCCTCGATTGGTGGCCATCTTGAACGAGGTCCTCATCCAAGATCCTGATTCCGAACGATTGCCCAATTTATCTATTTGACCACGAAGCTCGTCTGATGTCTTGAAACTAAGCTGATCGGTCAAAGGCTGAATATACGGGTTCCGCAGGAGACGGGTGATGGCATTCTTGCTGATCTTCTCTTCAAAGAGCCACTGAGCAAGCGCAGCATCCATTTCGTTCTTGAAAACACCGCTACCGTCTGGATAGTCCACGAACTGGATGTCTACCTCGGCCGATCTGGTACTGCATTAGATTAGTGGTGGGAATGTTTGTATATGCCCGTATTCATGCCACATACGCTTGTAGTGCCGCCCCTGCTCTTTGGCCGGTAGCCTCCTCGTAGGTCTGTACGAAGCAGGCCGACCTCCCTGAAGAAGACAGCCGACCCTTCCTTGTCGAGTTCGCCGACGATCTAGAAAGGGTGGAGGCGGAGACGTGTCCTCCTGCTCCCTCCTCTCCCCCTCGCACGTGGTCCTCTCCATCGACGCTGTGCCAGGGGCCAATAGCGGCCCCGTCTGCACGTGTAAAGCCTCCGTCTACTTCGGCGTCGCCCTCGTCGCCGAGGTAGACACCCAGATAGAGATGGTCCTGTGCTGCTCTTTCTTCGCTCTGCTCATCTACACCGCTTGTCCATGTGCCTTGTCCTCTACTTGAAATCATCTCCTCCTCGTTCGTTTGGAGCATTCGTGGTGTTTGTCTCGTACATTCGCTGGACGATCTAGCGCTTTGACTGCTGGCGTCGGCGGAAGGATGTCTTAGCCCAGCTTGAGCTGTCCAGGGAGATGGGGAGGAGGGTCGAGGTAGTCCCAAGGCAGAGAGTAGAGAGGGTGAAGTGTCTGGCTGCTGCTGTTGTAAGGGCAGTGTAGTCGGCATAGCTATTGCAGTGTGAGAGAAGTCTCCGATGCTGGAAACCTCCGTATCGCGGCGTTGAAGTCGTTGAAGTATCTTTTGCTTGTGTCGACGGCAGTGGAGAAGGTGTCTTTTGTATCCAGATAGAGTTGTACATCTCTTTCCGCACGCTTCGCATTTGCCAGTCGCTGCTGTCATGGTTTGTTCTTGTCGTTGAGGAGAGGGCAGGAGAGTAGCGGGTTTCAGAGGGAATTTATCCCCGAATTCTACTTCGAGCCAGTTCGGCGTTAGTCGTCACTCGTAAGGGGTCTACTTCGTCGTCCACACAAACAATTTGCTCCGAAAGGGGGAGTGTATGCCTCTCTGCTGCAACGAAATCCATTTTCGCAGTGTGCTCATTGCTACACTAATCTCAATCAATCTCGATAGTCTCTGCCACGCTCTTCAAATACTGCTCACGCCCGTGCACCACCTCCTCAAATATCTTTTCCACCGAACCGTGACGAGAATTCATCCATTCGTAGACGTCGCAGAAGGGGGACGTCGGAATGAGCATAAATGCCTCGGTGGTGGTGCTTTTCTGAGACTCTGCGTTCCTGCGGACACGGCCAAGGCATTGCATGATTCGGCGCCTAAGATACGTCGTGTCCAGACCGACCATAGCGTCGAATCGTGAGAGGTTGAGGCCGGTCTCGATGCATGCTCCCTGGGCAACTAATACCTTCGATCCTTCTTCCTCGTCCATTGCCATGTTGACGATGTTGCTACGCTCTGCTTGTTCGCCGACCCCAGTAGACACGAGACGGACGTTGCAGTCGTGAAAGCGGACAAGCTTGGCTTCCTCGCTCTCCTGGTACCAGGTAATGTACTGTCTTGGTCAGTCGAAGCCGCGAGGGC